>JARHVA010008707.1:352500-435507 GCA_037957365.1 Torreya grandis | reverse complement strand
ATGTGTGCATATAAAAAATAAATTATATGCTATTTTCTAGCATGGAACTAACAACATAGATGATAATAAGCTAATAAACCATAGAAATGTTACATATTTTTAGATTATGTATAGTATATATATATATTTGGTAGTTTTGGGAATATTAAAAAGATAAGCAAGGAAAATATGTGTAGGGAAAAATGTTACTAGAAGCTAAATTAATCATAAATGAGATGACTTTATGAAGGTTTTGTATCATGTGAGTCATATTTATATGTTTCATAATCATTATCATCATGATCATACCAATATTCTTTGGTATTAAGATCATATAAATATTTTATGTTATTGGTATAGAAAAAAAATTAACTTCTTAGGTTTTTCTTAAAACTTGTGATATATCATTTTGAGAATTCATATATTAAAAAATAAATTGTACCATATATTAGGTTTTCCTTCTTAAATTTTTGTTTTACTTGTGTATGTTTATCATTTTCAAAATATTTCATCTTAGTATGGACTAGAGAAGAGTTATGTATCTTTTCTTGAGAACTAGTTAAATATATAATTTGTGATTTCACTTCTTGATATTTTTGTAACATATTTTCATATAGTTTTTCCTTTTGAATCTTTTATTATTCCTTTTTTTCCTTTTCGATATGTTCTTATTCTATGTTTTGCATTTATAATTGTGTTTATTTTGAATTATTTTTTGGTACGCATAATTTTTTTTTATAACTTATGTTTTAGGAGAGGTACTCATTATGTGAGTGTATTTATTTGTTGATGTATCGATTATAAGATCACTACTATCTTTTTGACTTTTTATTTAATTCATTAATTCAAACAACAATCTATATGATGTCTACGAATTATATGATGTTCATAATTGTATTTTAATATCCCTATAAGATTTAGAGGAGTTATTTGAGTCACCTTTTTTTTAATCATTTATCTTAATGATTTCACTTGGAATCTTATTAGTATTTTTTCACTTTTTGAATCACTTGTATATGTATTTTGTTGTATATTTTCATTCTGAAATAAAACCTTGTTGATGATAACATTTCTAGATGAATATGCAAACACATGATTAAAACTAGTATATTTTAGATTATATAAACATGTAATTATATTTTTTAACTCTTATATTAACTTGGTCATAATGGTGATTTGATATTTTAGGGCTTTAAAATAACAAATCCTAGGTTCTTTAGATTAAATATGTATATCGATACCATCTACCTTACCCCTTTAAGGAGTGATAGGATGGACTTGGTTAAAGGGATGGTAGATATTACCCTAATTAGGGTTATGATGAAGAATAATTTATTTTTTATCCATGTTAAACATGATTTTAGTAAAATACATTATTATTTTTAAATTAAATTATAAAAATAGAGAGATTAGAAAAACAAAAAAAAATCTAGAGTGCAGTAGGAGTTGAGTGGAAAGACAAAAAGTTTAGATTCACCAAATATTCAAAAATGAAATTATTATAAGAGGGTAAATATGGTTAATAATAGATAAATTATTAATCAGAAGGGTGATAAATAGATCTATAGTGGGCCAATTAATTTATAAAGTTAGATAAAAATATATTATAAATTTAAACACTAAGATATACCAAAAAGAGAAAGTACAACTATTGATTGACATTAAAATACATTGACAATTACATTACTTGGTTGGTTTAATATGAACATGAGAATATAGGATGAAATAGGATGGAAGTGTACTATATAAATATTTTGGAATAACCATTAGATTTTATAATTTTGGATCATGTGGCCTAAGATACTTGGATTGGATCTATATAGTTGTATCGAAGTAGGCATTTCATATAAATGCAGGTTTCATATATGGAATACTAATTATATTTGTGTGCGACCAACTAGAAGATTCTAGGTTTTTTATTTCCTTTCTTATAATATATAGATCATGATCAAATATTGTCACTCTTTTTTAAATGATCAAACCCTAGCTTCTTTTCCCTTGGAATGACTATGGTAAAAATGGTTTAGTAGGCACACATTATCAAGTTTCCCCAAGAATCGATCTATAAATGGCAAATTCCTACATAGATAATAATCTGGAGTGGGCCTCATACTCATGTATTTCTTCCTTATTTGTTGGATTATGTGTGCATAAGGATTTAATATGTGATAAACAAGTAAATATAATGACCTATATTTAAACATGGAAAATATGGCTCATGGGATTCTCCTTCAGTAATTAAAACTTATAGGAATAATGATCTTATGAATAATATAGAAATATGTATGAATAGAGTAGGTTTGATCACTTTAATTCTTGATTGAGTGTTTCTATTTAACTTGCCTTTTGAGTTCCTAATATTTTCTAAGTCAAGAATGAATGTGGATTGATATTATATATATACCACTCAATTTTGAACATTTCTCACACTAAATCACTTAGGATGACCATAAATATACAATAATTATTCAATTTACATGAATTATGGGAATTGGACACTTATTTGGAAAAGGGACACCTACATCAATGTAGGTGTCTACATAGAACACAAATGTCTTAGAAGTTACAAAATAGGTACATGTCTAAAATTGGTAAAGAAGGATAATGATCAGGTTTAAATAATTTTAATAGTATATAAGGTATGTTCATTAGAATAACATATGTTCAGATAAATATATGTTTTTTCTCATAGATATTGGATGTGAGCCTTTCAGTAGTAAGAAGTTCTTAAATATGAAGGTTACAAACATGATAGGCATTTTTCAAGTATAAAATATTAAGGTCTATATAATTTTTATCTAGTGGATACATATATTATATTCATTGCTATGATGAATTATACATGTTATCACTATATATTACATGATTCTTACATTGATTATACATATACTTTATCCCTTTAAGGTAAGGCAACTAACAGACTCTATTTCCATCACCTAAAAGGGGGGCATATAAGTGGGGGTATGTCATAGAAGCATTGCATCCAAATTTTCATAATTTCAATATTTCAATGAATTTATGTAATAAATTAATGAACTCCACACTTACACACTTATTATCTTCAAATTTCATTGGGTTAATGTAATAAATACATCACCTCCACACTTTCATAATCTCTAGTTCAATTTCATTATTTAGATATGCACTTGGGTCACAATTCTATACATTACACTTATTTTACATAGATTTTAAATATTGTTTTTTATATTTATGACACATATAATCTATCTTAAACATATTATATGTGCATATTCCATGTTATTACACTAAAAATCATTAAATTTACTAATTATACTATTCACTAGTACATACAGATTACATCAAAATGTACTATTATAAATATTTTTTACCACAAAACTTCGTTTATCTTATACTTTGAAGTGATTAAATCTCAACATATTTATAAGATGAGTTAATTAACTCACTCACCCTCAGTAGATTGCATATTCACACTTGAGTGTACGATTGAGATATAATGATCTCAATGGCCATGTCACAACTCATCCTTGCACTAGATTAGGTGTTAAGCATGGGATATACTGAGAGGGGGGGTGAATCAGTATATCATATATCTTATAAAACATTCCCTTTATAAAATTCTACTTAATCAAACATTCAAGATATGTAATAAAACTCAAACAATAAACATCACACAAGATAGAGAGAGAGACACCAAATATAACATGGAAACCTAATGTTGGAAAAAACACAGAGAACAATCTCAAATATATTCATGAGAACAAACCCATAGGAGCACCATAACCCTTTGATGAGTACCACCCTAGCTACAATTCATGAGCACCAACCCACAAAAGCTTCAAATCCCTTTGCGAAGCAACAACCCAGTAACTATTCATGAGCAGCAACCCCTTTTCTAAACACCAACCTAGCTACAATTCATGAGTACCAACCCACAAGAGCACCAACCCCTTTGTGTATACCACACACCTATCTCTCAATGTTGTTATCTCAACAAATGATAGTTTGATATAACATCTCTTTCCTCTCTCTCACCTTTGCTCTTCTAAGTTAGATATAACAAATACAAATCATATTCATCTCTCACAATTGCTCTTATAAGCTAGATATTACAATATCAAATCAACCTCTATCTTCCATATTACAAATGGCTTCTCAAGCCTTTATTTATATCTTTCCAAATGATCTTTGGCCTCCCCCCTTTGTGACCCTTTAATACTCATGGAAAATGGCACCAATCTTGGATGACCCTTCATATCCAAGCCTTTGAAAAGTCATGTGGTGACCCTTCAAGACCAAAAATGTCCTTCCCACTTTTGTCCTTATCTTTGGTGACTTTTCGTATTCCTCAAAGTGTCCCTTTATGAAAAAATGCACCCTTACTCTTTTGTCTTCACTTGGTGACTCTTGGTATTCCCCAAGATGACTCTTCAAGGGAAAATGTGTCCCATCCGTCTTTTGTCTTTATCTCATGGCTCTTCGACTTCTCCATGGGCCCTTGTTTTGTCTCATATGCAACCAAAAATATATTCATTAATATTAAATAAATATTAACTCATATTAGCCAAGATATATTTATTACAAACAACATCAAATGCAATGGGGCCTTTATCACCAATAATGCTAAACCTTTGACATCAATGATAATATTTCCAACAATCTCCCCCTTTGTCATTGATGGCAACCTCAATCCTGAAACCGCCACATCTTATCACCTACACATCATTTCATTTGAAAACATACAGTAACTCCCCCTTACTGTAGTAACCTATACCTATTCCTTGTACCTATTTTTTGCACTTATACCTATTATTCTCCCCCTTTGACATAAATGGCAAAGGGCATACCTAGAGCTAACACTTAGCTCCCCCTCAGTTGATGCTAAACATCAATGGCATGAAGTAATAGAAATTACTCCGAACTCCTCTCACTGATCTTTAAATGTATTTTTTGATCGTGCCTTTGAGAATATATCTGACAAAACATATACATTATTCCCTATCCTTTAAGCATCTACAATCAACTCACTTAAATCTTTTCTTCTAATCTCACAACCTTTAGCATGAAAACTTAATGTGTATCCTTGATAACATATTTGACTAATACTTAATAGATTATACTTAAGACCTTTTACATACAAAACATTCTTATTCTTAGTTCTACCATAATCCAAACTCAAAGTACCTTTTCCTGCTATCTTGGTAGTGGTTTTATCTCTGAATCTCACTATACCACCATTAATCTTATTTAGAGATATGAATTTATTTTTATCTCCTATCATATGCCTCAAACATCTGCTATCAATTAACCATGGCTGATCTTTACCTCTCACATGCAAAGCTATCTGTACCATCATAGAATCTTCAGGTTGTTTCTTCTGCCATGAACATGTCTGAACCTTCTTCTTGATGAATGGAGCTTTGACACTCTAATCCTTCTTCTTGATGAATGGATCTTTGAAACTCTAATCCTTCTAAACGAACTTGAACACACTTCTTCATTACCGAGCTATGTGTCCAAAGTTGTTGCACTTGTAGCACACTATGGTCTCTTCATCAAAGCTTGATAGAGGAGCAAAAGAGTTGTGGCTTCTACTTGACTCTACTTGACTTTCCTTCTCCTTATTTCTGAAATTGTTAGCTCTTTTTCTAAATTCTAATTTCTTGTGACCATATACATTACAATAAAAACAATAGCCATAAAAATAAGACATGTCTGTTTATTTCTTACCTGATTGCCTTTTGTAGCTTTGTTCCTTCCAGCCTTCTCTATTTGGAATGTCTTTTGTATTCTTCACTTCTCCCCTTTTTGTTTCCTCTTGTGTAAGAGATTCAACATAGCTCTTTTTATTTTCAAAACTAATCCCTATCTTATCTGAATATGCTTTTTGAATTTTCAATATCTTATTTAACATGTTAGTGCTGTCTTTAAATTTTGAATCACTGACTATTTTATTACTGATTGCTTTCTTAATATCTTTTTTTAAAGAGGCAATTTCAATAACATACCTTTCACAATATTTTCTTGTTATTTCCAACTGTGTTGTGAGATCTTCTTCATTCTTCTTGGCTTCTTCAAAGTGTGCTTGTAGATCTTCAATCATTTCCTTTGACTCTTGTTCATTTTTCTCGATCTGGTGCTTTAATCTTCAATTCTTCTTTTGAATAGCTTCTAACTCTTCTAAGGTAAAAATGAACTCTCCTTCCATATTCACTTCAACTTCCTCTTCTTCTTCTTGATCATCTTCATGTATAGCCATGAATAGAATCTCTTCTTCTTTTGAATCGATGACTCCACTATCTTTGGATAAGCTAGGATCTTTAGAATATAGTCTCTTCTTGAATCTCTTCTTAAATTTGCCTTTGAAATTCTTCTTATATGTAAGCTTTTCTTCTTCATCATCTTTAACTTTATCTAGGCATCTAGCTAAAAAATTTCCAATCTTTCCACAATTAAAATATTTAAAAGGTAATTTTCCTTGATATTTACCTGTTCCTCTTTTCAGCTTGTGATTGAAAAGTGCTCCATTGTCATCTTCATCATCACTGGAACTACCACTTGATTCTTGAATCTTAGCTTTCTCCTTCTTTGATGTCTTGAAAGGCACTTCTCTCTTTGAGGGTTTATCTTATTCTATCCATATCTCATATGACATGAGAATACCATGAAGCTCATCCATTTTTAGCTTGGCTAAATTATTCATTTCCTCAATTGCCAAAACCTTTGCATCATATCTCATTGGTAGAGATCTCAAAACATTTTGCACCACCGTTAACTCATCTAATGTTTCTCCAAGACCTTGATCTAATTTATGACTTGATCATCTCACAAAAGATAACTTGCTATATCTTCTTCTTCTTCCATCTTCAATCTTTCAAACTGCCTTCTAAAAGTCTACAACTTATCTTGCTAAACCTTTCCATCACCTTTGTAAATATTCTCAAGTTTTACCCAAGTTTCATGAATAGATTTACACTGCATAACTTTAACAAATTCATATTCACATAAACCACATAAAATAACATTTAAAGCTTTAGCATTACATTCACTTGCCTTCTTTTCTACTGGAGTAATTGTAGATGTTTGTGGCTCTTCATATTCCTCCACCACTGACTTCCATATGTTGAATCCAAGTGCCATCAAATAAACCTTCATTCTCATACTCCAAAAAGCATAATTCATCCCATCAAACAAAGGTGCCTTATTTGTAGAAAATCCTTCTTGTGACCCAGCCATCATGTTTTCCTAATCTACCTTCAAGCTGTAAAACTTTTTAAAAAGGAACCTGCTCTGATACCAATTGTTAAGCATGGAATATACTGAGGGGGGGTGAATCAGTATATCATATCTCTTATAAAACTTTCTCTTTATCAAATTCCACTTAATCAAACATTCAAGATATGTAATAAAACTCAAACAATAAACATCACACAAGATAGATAGAGACACTAGATATAACATGGAAACCCAATGTGGGAAAAACCATAGAGAATAATCTCATGTATATTCATGAGAACAAACCCATAGGAGCACCATACCCCTTTGCCGAGTACCACCCCAACTACAATTTATGAGCACCAACCCACAAGAGCTTCAAACCCCTTTGCCGAGCACCAACTCAGCAACTATTCATGAGAACCAACCCACAGGAGCACCAACCCCTTTGCTGAGCACCAAACCTACAATAATTCATGAGCACCAACCCATAGGAGCACCAACCCCTTTGTGTATACCACACACCTATCTCTCAATCTTGCTATCTCAACAAATGATAGTTCAATACAACATCTCTTTCCTCTCTCTCACCTTTGCTCTTCTAAGCTAGATATAACAAATACAAATCATATTCATCTCTCACAATTTTTCTTCTAAGGTAGATATTACAATATCAAATCAACCTCTATCTTCCATATTACAAATGGCTTCTCATGCCTTTATTTACAGCTTTCCAAATGACCTTTGGCTTTCCCCCTTTGTGACCCTTCAATCCTCATGGAAAATGGTGCTAATCTTGGAGGACCCTTCATATCCAAGCCTTTGAAAAGTCATGTGGTGACCCTTCATGACCAAAAACGTCCTTCCCACTTTTGTCCCTATCTTTGTTGACTTTTCATATTCCTCAAAGAGTCCCTTCATGAGAAATTGCACCCTTACTCTTTTGTCTTCACTTGGTGACTCTTGGTATTCCCAAAGATGACTCTTCATGGGAAAATGTGTCCCATCCTTCTTTTGTCTTTATCCCGTGGCTCTTTAACTTCTCCAGGGGCCCTTCTTTTCTCTCATATGTTACCAAAAATATATTCATTAATATTAAATAAATATTAACTAATATTAGCCAAGATATATTTTTTATAAACAATAGTAAATGTAATGGGGCCTTTATCACCAATAATGCTAAACCTTTTACATCAATGACAATATTTCCAACATTAGGGACATAATACCTTGTAAAATCCTTCTTTAAATATCCAAGGTTTGGGTTTGAACGTCTTTCAATGATAATCACTAATAAGGAATCATATTTACTAAGTCAAAGCATCAATGGGAAATATGGTTGCATAAACAGACATGTATACACCTTCCTTGCTTTCTTTCTTTTCAATTATTTAACTTATTTAAATTTTCAAATTATATGCACTTATTTATACAAAAACAATTTTGTGGTTATATGTAATATACCAAAAAGGTAATCATTGCTAGCTTAATAAAATGCAAGGTGTGTTTTACACACCTAAGTAAGCATTTATTTCATTTAAACTAGTAATTTAATCCTTATGAATTATTGTTTTTATGAGGGATCATAGATACTAAAACAAAATAATTATATCATCTCAATTTTTTAAATCTAAAGAATATCAATTAGGGATTTACCCTTTAGTTTTGGACTTCCCTATTATAAAAAGGCTCACATTTAACATCTCACTATGCCTAAATTATAATCTCTTAGTCTCATACATATCATTATGATGGCCTAGGTCTAATTCACTACAACCAAAGATTAAAAGCTAATAAACATACTTCAATATCAATTTCATCTACACACCTATTTTATATCCTTTTAGACACTACTAACTACATGGGGATACTATTAATGATGGTACTCTCAAGATCCTTATCTCTTGTCCAATTTATAAAAGTCATCAAGATTTTAAATGTTTTAAAACAAATGGTTATATTATTTTCATTATTAAACCCTACCATGAGATATTTTAAAAAGGTGTTTTATAAATACAAGTCTAATCATTTGCATTCCTCATCTATCAAATACCAATCAAGTAACTACTAAATATAAATAAATTAATCATACAAATGATATATTATGACATATTCATTCCCATTTATTTATTAGTCATAGGATCAATCATAAAAAACATCCAAAACTTTCTAGGAGAATCCCAAGAGTGATATATTTCAAATTACATGCTAGATCACTACATGAATCTTCATATAGTGTATTACACCCTTATGTACACACATTCACACACATAGGATATAAATACATAAGTCTATGTCCCTTTCTTAAAGTATAGGATATACATGAATTTCTCTGTGACATAGGGGTCATTGAGGTTAGCTCAAATCTAAGAGCCCATTAACCCATTTTTAGTAAACTCATTCTAAGGGTGAAGAGATATGGTTTGACCAATTAGCAATGAATGACAATTTGTATCCTAAATATTAATAGATAAATAGAAAGGTGATAACAAACCTAGACAAATGAATTTGGTCACATCAAGATCTAGTCATTATTATGTACTATGTTGGTTGAATATTTTGTCTATCAGCGTACTGATAAACAAAATAGGTCTAATCAGCCAAAGTAGGAAGATTAGTCATCCAAATGTGTAGGTTTACCACATCAAAATGGGACTGATCTCTCCTCTCATCAAGGGGAGGTTCGCTATAGATAAGCCATTATATAAATAGAAAATAATACTCAAGGGTAGGACAAATGATCCATCTCTCTTTCTTCAGAGATGATGTGTATGAATCAAAGAAGAAACTCAAGGGAAATGATAGACATCACTCCTCTTCATTCAAAAGTACTATTTAGAAAACCAAAAGAATACTCCCGGTAGTAACAGTAAAATGTATCAAAGGATGTAGTAACCAACAAATTGAGATGCAGCATAAAGTCTTCTCCTAAATTGCTCAAGAGTAAGATATGAAGGACAATGATGGCACAAAGTCATCCCAAGGTCCTTTTCATAGAAATGAAAAGAAAAAACACTAAAGAAAATTATGGTGGCACAAAGTCTCTCCATAGTTGACTTTTCAGGATACCTTCCTAACTACTGTCACTAATTCTGCTTGTTGAATTAAAGGAATAGAAGATATATCAAGGAAAAAGACATAAGAAAAATTTCCCCAACAACAAAGATATTATAGCACAAAGTATAAAAAATCACTTGCTTTATTATTCCAATAACAAAATATGATCAAAAAATTGAGCTCAAAGTCACAAAAATGCCTTTCAATTTGGGCAGAGTTTTGTTTTGATTGTCAAAAAGAGATACATTTACAATAAAAGAGAGTCCCTTATATAGCCTCTTCAAGAAGGACTTGAGAACAATAACACATCATGTTGCATTTGAATATATTAAAAAAATAGGCTAGAACTTAGGGGCATTTACCCATTTGATTTTATCAATGTGGAAAAACAAGTCACGCTATTGAAAGTTTACAACTTTCAAAGTCCACCTGGCGATAGCATCCTACCTTCATCATTCCTCCTTTTTTGGTTAATTAAATCTGGTATTGGATTCAATTTTTTGTTATGTTCCTTCCTCGCTTTCTACTGGTCTTGGCCTTAAAGCCTTTGAATGCATTTAGGTCTGTAGATTCAAAGGATCAACAAGTATTTTATGAGAGTTAAAATTGACATTCACATGCCCGTCAATATGTTTTTAATAGCTAGTTCATTGTATTGAATTTGACATCTTCAAGTGTGTCACCCCTTGGTCCTAGTTTGGATTTTCTATTTCACATCTTCTCAAAGGGAACATGATCTTTCAGCTTCAAGGATGTGTCTTACAATTTAACATCTGAGAGCCCCCATAAGGGCACCTACCCTTTAGGGTCCTTTAGCTGCCTTCACCTTAGAAGTCTCTCATGGCATTTTCCTTAGTGGATTGTCTCTCAATATTTATCTAAGGATGAATTCTCATGGAGAAAAAGTCCATAGACAATTTCCCGTGGACAAAAAGTCTGTGGATAATGTTCTTATCACTTTTACCTTAGTTATTTCTTCGGGTTTTCTACCTCTAACTTCTATGAATTCTTTCAAGTTTTTTGTCTAAAAGAATTCCTTTGGATAAAAAATCTAAAGGAATTTCTTCTTGCCTTAGTCTTTCTTGAATTCCTTAAACAAAATCTAAAAGAATTACATTTACAGCCTTTTTTGAAAATGACCCTTCTAAAGGGTAATTTTGTTGACCAAGTGCCCTTCATAAGGGTACTTGTCCTTTGGGAGGCTCTTTGAACCGTCACAATGAATTTCTTTGGTTGAACCAAGCCGTTAAACAACTTGATTAAACCAAACATTGAAACAAAGCATTAAACCACTTGGTTGAACCAAACATTGAACCAAGCCAATGAACCAAGTCGATGAACCGCTCCATTAAACCACAAGACGTTGAACCTCTTCATTGAACCAAGGCTTTGAACCAAAATGGTTCACGTTGATGGTTCATTTGATTGAACTAAAGTGATGAACTAACCATTGAACCAAAAGATGTTGAACCAACCATTGAACCAAGATTTGGTTCAATGGTTCAAATGAATCCTTAAACTGACTGATGAACCATTTGATTAAACCAAAGGATGAACCAAAGTGTTGAAATAAAGTAGATGAACCACCAGAGTGAAACAAAAGATTGAACCTCTTGGTTTAACCAAGCTATTCAAACATTCCTTTGATTGAACCCACTGTTGAACCAAAATTAGTGAACCTTTTGAATTTTAAACTCGTTGAACCTTTAAACCAAAGTGGTTCAAGCCTTCTTTGCATAGATGCTTGCCGAAGTAGATTTTTGATTGAGCCAAGGCACTGAACCAATCTTATAGATTTCGTAGAAATCAAATCTACAGAAATCAACCTATAAAGCCCATTAAACTTGGCTTATAGAGTCTATAGATTTTCTCTTCTTGTTGAGTATGTAGATTTTCTCTTCCTGCTGAGTCCATAGATTCAATCCTACAAAGTTCATAGATTTAATCCTGTAGAGTCCATAGATTTAAGCTTGCAAAGTCTATAGATTTCTGAGAAGCTTAAAAAATGAGGAATTTGAATGCCCAAGACAAATTTTGAAAAGGGAAGAGACAATTTTGGTTTGTAGGACCAAAATAGTTCAAATGTTGTCCCAAAAATGAGTGATATTTTTGGGGGACAATAGCTAGCTCTAATTGGGGAACTTCTATCAATTGCAAAAGGAATTTAAAGGAGTAGAATCTAGAATCTCCAGTGTCTTCATGTGTACCATGGGTTATGGATTCATGCTATCCAAAAATTAAAGGCATCAAAAATAGAAATAAACAAACAAAATAGAATTAAAAACTATACAAATATACATATATACAGATGCAACGATCTGATACTTCAAGAGTTGAAGTGTTTTAGATGATACCCATTGTGAGGCAGAGAAAAGAGTGTGCCATCTTGATATTTTAGCAAAAATTTGTTTTCACTAATATGCTAATTAATTATAAATGGGCCTCTGCAAAGGGAGTCAAAATTTCCATGCATCCCCTTTGGTTCTCTCCTTTTTTCCCACAGCAGGACTTGATCCCCAATTTGGAAATCATGATTTTTGGCCTTCTAGTCAAAGAGTTTCTTTACCATCATTTGATGAGTAGCAATTATATCCACCACCATGGTTCTCTATTCCTCCAGCTTAGTTAGGCACATGATTATTTTATCAAGAGAGCTTTCATATGTTTGATCTTCAATTGCCTTTGCCAATTTCAAGGCTGGAAATTCTAAGGTGATTGGTATCTCAGCATTGATACCATAAAGAAGTTGAAAAGGAGACATACCAATTGCTATCTTTGGTGTGATTCTATCTGCCCATAGAGCATCAACTAATGCTTTGTGCCATGTCCTTTGATTGTCATCTGCTAGCTTCTTGATCATAGTTACTAGGTTTTTATTACTGGATTCATCTTGTCCATTCCCTTGTGGAAAATAATCAAAAGAATGAGAGAGTATATTTCCATAATGGAAATAGAATTGTGTAATCTCCTGAGAGGTGAAACAAGCTACATTATCAATAACAATTTTGATTGGAACTCCAAACTTGGAAATTATATTCTCTTTGAGGAAGTTGCATATAACTTTTCAAGTAACATGCTTAGTTGGGATTTCTTCTAGCCACTTGGTAAAATAGTTAGTTGTTGTAAGGACATAATCATGTCCAGCACTTAATGATGGGTTTATTATCCCAATAAAATCAATCCCCCATTGATGGAAAGGTTCTTCTATGATCACTAACTTGAGAGGCATAGTAGCTAACTTGGGTCTTCTAATAAATTACTGACAAAGTTCACATTTTCTCACCCTCTTATGTGCATCTTAGAAAAGAGTTGACTAGTAATACCTGCCTCACAAAATCTTGTGTACAGTCACAAAAGCAAAAAAATGTCCTCCATAGGCTAGATTGTGGAAAGATTTCAAAAGCTAGCTTTGTTGCTCTTTGTCTACACAGTGAAGGAATACTCCATCTATGCTTCTCTTGTACAAGCCGTTATCTCAAAGAAAAAAATTGGTAGCTTTCAACTTGATAGTCCTCCTTTTTTTGTAAGACAAGTGAGCAGGACATTCACCATAAGTAAGGAAATGAATGATACCTAAATACCACTCATTGGTAGTGGAGACAAAAAGGGTTGTTGGTGTCTCTTCCACTTCAGTTTCTTCATGTTGTGTGTCTTCTGGCTTATTGTCAACAATTAATTGGCATAGACCTTTACCCCTAACTAGCTTTGTCAGCTTGATGTCTAAATCAAACTCTTGGATATTTACAATCCAATTACCTCTTTTCATGCCAAACTCATGTTGAGTTAATATAGACTTGACTGTAATGTCAGGAACTAAGGCAGTAATGTATGAATTTAAAACATAGAAATGGAAATATTTGACAGCTTTCACCAATGCATAAGCATGCTTCTCTACATTCAAATACTTCATCTCATGGGTTTTGAGAGGGCAACTCTTGAAAGAGATATGAGATTCCATACCTTCCTTGTCCTATTTAACAAGAATTGTTGAAAGAGTGTGTTCAGATGCATAATTGTATATGATGAAATCTTTGTTGTAATCTAGACAAACCAAGGTAGGGGCATGAGAAATGGTGGTCTTGACATCCTGAAATGCTGATTTGCCTTCTTTAGTCCAACTAAAGATGGTCTTCCC
Organism: Torreya grandis; assembly: GCA_037957365.1. NCBI lineage: Eukaryota > Viridiplantae > Streptophyta > Pinopsida > Cupressales > Taxaceae > Torreya > Torreya grandis. Next base: position 421,142 of record JARHVA010008707.1, on the reverse strand, counting down.
TTTCATCATGTTCATAATGTGTCTATTCTTCTTAGCAAATTCAGGGATGAATCTTCGTAAGAAATTCACCTTTTCAAAGAAATAATGAACAACATTCTTACTTAGAGGCAAATTAAGCTCTTCAATAGACTTGACTCTATCTAAGTCAATCTTTATGCCTTCTTTTAGCACAATGTGTCCAAGGATTTTCCCCTCTATTACTCCAAAAGTAGACTTCTTAGGATTCAAGGAAATACCATTCTAGCGGTAGCACTCCAAAACTTGTTGTAAGTGGCATACATGATCAAATCGATGCTTTGAAAGGATAGTCAAGTCATCAAGGTATACCACTATGAATTTACCAATCTCATCTTTGAAAGCTAGATCCATTGCTCTCTAAAAGGTAGCACCAACATTTATTAAACCAAAAGTCATTCTTCTATAAGCAAATGTACCCCAAGGTGTGGTGAATGCAGTCTTGTGTTAGTCTACTTCACCAACTTCAACTTGATTATATCTTGAGAAGCCTTCCAGCATTCATAACATTTCTGAACTTGTCACTATTTGAAGCACTTGATCCATAATTGGCAAAGGATAATTATCCTTCAAAGATGCTTGATTCATATTCTTGAAATCTACACAAATGCGAATATTGCCATTCTTCTTCCTTACAAGCACTATATTTGCAATCCATGTGGAATGATGGATTGGGAAGATGATTCTAGCAGTTAACATTTTTTATATCTCAAATAGAATAGTACCTGATATTTTCAGATTATACTATCTATATTTTTTCTTGTAGGGCATTGAGTTAGCCTTAAGAGGAATCTCATGGTAGATTTCATCTAGTCTAAGAGACTTCAAGTCTTCATAAAAATATTCTAAGACATCTATGTAATGATGGAGTAAAGAGGTGAACTTGAATCTTTCTTTAGGGGTACAACACTTACCAATATTGACCATCTTGGCATTTTATTCAGTAGTCAGATTCACTTAATCGAATCCCTAAGAGAAACTCGAGTCTATTTACTATTGTTTGATGAATCTATCATGCTTGTCAAACAACTTCTCAAGAGAAACTAGGCCTTTGTGAATATTGTTTCCTTTCAGCTATAATAATTCTTCATTTATATCTAAAATAGATTCAGAGACCGATTCATTATTCTGAGATTCACTGCCTTCAGATTGTAGTTTTTCAAAATTGTCTTTTTGTTCTAAGAAAGCAATGATTTGATGATCATCATTGAATACTTGCCAATAATCAACATTGTCAGGAACACTTGGTCTATAGACCAACTCAATAGTATACCTATCTTCTTTGAAATCTGAATGAGGAACTAAGAGAGTTCTTGAAATAACAAGTGCATCAGCTCTGCCATTAGACTCTCTAGGTATGGCAGAAATGTTGAAAGCATCAAAGCTTTTAATTTGGTCCCAAACCAAGTTACACTATTGGCATAATCTTTCATTCTTAGTTTGGTATAAGTTCCTCACTTGACAAACCACTAATTTAGCATCCCCTTTGGCATGAAGAAACTTGATACCTTTGTCTTGAGCAACCTTCATGCCCAGCAGTAGAGATTCATATTTAGCTATATTGTTAGTGTTGCTAAACTTTAATTTGTAAGATGAAGGGAACATATCTCCTTCAGGAGATATCAACACAATCCCAGCTCTTGAAATGGTAGAAGAATAGCTACCATCAAATTCCAAATTCCATATCTCATCTGATACTATTTTTTCTTTAGACTTTCCTTCATCAAAGATAGAGGATCTATCTTGGTCTGTATTGTAGCCTACTAGTTCTTCTATTGTTCTTGTTGAACTAATTTTTTAGTTGATACATTCAAGAATTATATCAGGTGTTTCATTCACTTCATCTGTAAATAGAAAATAGTTAACCATACCTAAAGATTCAAAAAAAAATTGAGCTTTAGGGGCTGATGTCTGGGTGACCACATATTTTGCTTCCTTTTCAGAGAGCAACCACTTCATTATGCCTTGGACAAGGATCCTTACCTCAAATAGATCCATGCTTAGTTCTCCTCTCACATCCTTGTAAAAATTTCATCCAAGAAAAATGCTATAAGATGTTAGGATGTCAGCCACCAAGACAGTTATCTTGATTCTCTTGTTTAGAAAGGCTACAAATGCAAATTAGGCATCTTTGATTTGCCCCAGCAATGGTACTTGCTTGCTCTCCATGGAGAAACATCTCCCAAATGTCTTGGTTAGTGTGAGGCCAAGAGACTCAAATACTTTATCCAGAATGACATTGTCAGATGTGCCTGAGTCTATAATATAGTTACTCAGCTTGTGGCCATTAATTAACAGGGAAACATAGAAAGGTTCTATTTTTCTAGGAGCAGATGGGGGAGTAATGAATAGATTATTTAGAATAGGCATGTTCTTTGGAGAATCAAGAGTTACCTTTTTAGCCTTTTTCTTATAGGGATGGTTTGGTTCTTAACATATTGGACCAGCTTATTCAATTGATCAAGATTGGACTGTAAATATTCAAACTCAGACATGTGTATTTTTGTCTTTTTGACATGATTGATTATGTCAAATGGCTGAATTGAGCTAGGTACAGAGAAAGGTACTTAAAATTTTTGAGTTTTAGGAGGGATGGGAAGTGGGATGGTTTGAAAATTTGAAGTAGAAGGGGAAGGTGAAATTGATGTACTTGTATTTTGGTTGATTACCAGATCCTTTGACTGAAAAGGCAGAGTGGTTCCATGCTTAGCAATCATGACTGCCAGCTGTAGTTGCTCTTCTACCTTCCCTTTATTAGCTTGTTGAATTATTGATTTTTAGACCTAGTAAACACTACATATGATCTATCAAAAGCTTCTCCTTTACTTTTGGGTTCATCCTGATAGTTTAGGAAACCAATGTGGGAGTCACCAGCTGATTCTTCTTGATTGTCTTCAAGGAGATCAACGTCATTTTCTTGATTCAATTTAGGCTGGAAAGAGAACTCTGATTCTGCTTCAAGATATCCCATTGTTAAATTGGTTGGATGAGCTTCTAGGGAAATTTTCCCTTGTGGAGGAGGAAGGTGATTATGTTTCCCTTGATTCTTGGTAGCATCGCCCTGATATGACTGATTTGGGAATGTCCTTCTGTATGGAGCAGAAGACATTCCTTGAGCCATTTGCTTTTTAAGAGCAAGCAACTCATTTGCCAATTTTTTCACCATTGGATCTGTTGTGCCTATAGATGCATATTTAGAAGATGATGAAGCTCTATTTTTATTTGGATCTCTTCTTATCTTCCCTGCTAAGATGAGATCATCTTCTATCTCAGTGGCCAAATGTTAAGCTGCAACAAGATCTATTTGACCTGCACATCTCAAGAGAAAACTTACTTCAGATAACTAAGAATTAATGAAAAAGCATTTGAGATTCTTAGTTGTAAGTTGAGCTATTATAGGGATTCTATTTCTTAGTTTGTCAAATTTGGCTATGAAGTCTCTCATAGGCTCATAAGGCTCTTTCTTCATCTGTGTAATTTGAGCTACAAGTGCATGTGCATCTTTTGTAGGTTTGAATCCAGCCTCAAACTTATCTTTGAGAGTATTCCAATCAGTTACTGACTGAGCTTGTAGATGATAAAACCAATCTACAGTAGCACCTTGTAGTGTCTCTATAGAAACCTTGACTGCTACATCTTCAAATTCTACTCTGATTACTCCATAAGCTATGCTAAAGGCTACAATGTGTTCATTAGGATGAACTTTCCCATCACCATAGAATTTAGGGAAATTCCTCCTTGAACTACATGGAAACTCATGTAGAGGTGGAGTAAGATTGAGAGGACCAAAAGCATTACCCCAGGGGCCTTGAACTGCCATTGTAAGATTATGAAAGGGATGGATAACAAATCTTAGAGGGGTAATTATTGGCAAAGTTTTATCAACAGTAGTAGTAGATACTTTGTCTGGCAATGGAGATCTGACTTTAGTAGGAGGAAAGCTCTTGGTTCATTAGAGATGATATGGTGAAGGAAATAAATCAAAATCACTTTGTTGTACCAACTCAAATATAAGGTCAATGATACCTTTAGCCCTTTGGCTTCGTGTATACCTTGAATCTGCCAGATTGTGAAACAAAAATGGAAAAGAATTTACCTTGCTTTAGTTAAAGCTTAAGGCTTTAAACTGTGCATTCTTTCCCAGTTAGTGTAGAGGTGAATGGATAGATTATAAATGGAAAATGTCTATATCCCCAGTAGAGTTGCCAAAAATTGTTGATTGAATATTTTGTCGATCAACATATTGATAAACAAAATAGGTTTGATCAGCCAAAGTAGGAAGATTAGCCCTCCAAATGTGTAGGTTTACCACATCAGAAGGGGACTGATCTCTCCTCTCATCAAGGGGAGGTTCCCTATAGATAAGCTATATATATAAATAGAAAATAATACTCAAGGGTAAGACAAACCATCCATCTCTCTTTATTCATAGATGATGTGTGTGAATCAAAGGAAAAACTCAAGGGAAATGACAAACAACACTCCTCTTCTTTTAGAAGTAATATTTAGAAAACCATAAGAATACTCCTAGTAGTAACATCAAAATGTATCAAAGGATGTAGTAACCAACAAATTGAGATGCAGCACAAAGTCTTCACCTAAATTTCTCAAGAGTAAGATATGAAGGACAATGAGGGCACAAAGTCATCCTAAGGTCCTTTATGTGATGTCCCCTTCCAAGAGGGAATATAGAAACACGAACAGTTCTAAACAAAGATACAATCTTGTAGAATAAATTTAGATAAACAATAAACCACAATAAATCTCTTATCTGCCAATCAAATATCTCATCACTTGTTCAGATAATTACAATTATAATCTTCTCTCATACAAATAAAAGAATATTAAAATATGGTCTTAAAACCTTGATCTTCTACAAATCTGGAAATGAAACCAAAATTTTGTCTCATCTCGGCCTGCTATGTTGAACACACAGTCGCCGGCATCGGTTGATATACTGCCGACATCAGTCTCTATAGGTCCTTCTCTACCAACATCGGTCTTCAGTCAACCGATGTCAGTCACTGGAAATCTCTGTTTGCTAAGGTCAGTGTCTGCGTGGATCTGTACGGACCTATAAAGACTTCATACGGCTGCCAATTAAGCACAACATATCTATTTTCAACCCCTGATCTAAAGATATCTGGCTCTAAATATAGAAGATATCTATCTGTATAATTTATTGAATCAAAAGCATAATAAAATAAATACTTGGAAAGCTCTGTGACAACTTTTTGATGAAGTTACCTCTCAAATCTGTAAACCTCTATGATAACTTTTGTATGAAGCTATCTCTCAATTTTGCAATAGATCAACTGATATTTCACAGCCTCTGAATCACACACACTAAAGAGGGAACGTTCTCCAATGCAGATGGAATCCTGGAACCCTTGGCTCAATCTTCACAGAAGAATTCTTTCAATATCAAAATCAATAATCAATGCATGAATACAAAATCTCTCCCATGAGAAACCCTTATACCCTCCAAAGGTGTGCTTGCTAAAATTAGATTTCCTCAAATTAGAACTTGGGTTTCTTAAATTAGAATTCCTCAACTTAGAACTTGGGTTTCTTAAATTAGAATTTGGGTCTTAAAATTAGACCAATTCTTAAATTAGAATTAGGGTCTTAAAATTAGACCAATTAATTAATAGTTAATAATTAATTAAAATTAGACCAAATAATTAATATTTGATTAAATCAATCAAATATTAATATCTCCCTTAATTCATGTCTGAAAGAGCCCGAATTAAAGCCAACTGTAAGAATTCTGCTAATCATAGCCAAGCCAATCTCCATCATGACCCTCTATTCATCCTATCAGCCTACGAGGGTCGCATAATAGGCTAACCATGAACTCAGAACATGTCAACTAAAAAAGGGGACATGACAATCTGCCCCTCCTGAAATTGGTTGCCCTCAAGCAATCACTGAATGATAAACCAATCAATCCACCTGGATCTCAAATGTAGTCATGATCTACCCTACTATCAATCAATGCAAACTCCATGCCATGTCCATCCCAACTCTCATCTAATGGTGTCACATCATCCCTAGTACTAAGATAAGCACCCTAGCATCCAATCCTTAAATGAAAATCAGTAGGTAACTCAAGTAAACTCCTTACCTGAATAATATTTAGATCTGGATCATGAAGGTTAGAAATAGTCATATCATCATCTACCTATGACCTAACTATAATAAAAAGGTGAGTCCCTACCACATGTGATAACTCTAGAACTAAACTCACCTCAAGACAAAGCTTGTGCTCATATCTCTCTTGTGTTGGCGCTAATGTGCATTCGGCAGAGCACTCTATCATGTCATGTCGTATAGGCATCTCTATTCGATGGAAAAACATATGTTTGAAGCTACTACCCCGTATTTCCTTAGGAATATGTGTCTTCCCATCAACATCAAAGTGAACCTCCATGTCCTTGAGACAAAGAGTAACTTCCTCAAATGAATGAAGAAACTTCATACCCAAGACTAAGTTTATATCCCCCATGTTCACCACATAATAATCAGCCTTAAACTCATAGTTGTTCAAGCGCAATGGGAGGTATCTAATCATACGCTCACACCTAGGAGTGTGACCATTGGTTACCTTAACTCTAATGCCCTCAAAATCTTCAGCAGTGAGTCCACGTTTTTCCACAAATCTAGCATCTATAGAATTATGTGTGGCTCCTGTATCAAGAAGAGTGATGACCTTTTATCTTACCAAAACTCCATGGAGTCTGAATGATTCATCTGACTGAATGTTGGATAGGCATGCCTCATGTATGTGAAGCTCTAACTCTACCTTAGGCTCTGAAGCCTCTGCTTCCTTAGAACTATTCTGTTGTTCAGAATCCTCTAAATCTGAATCCTCATAATATGCCCACATCACACGATTCACCTTGCCCTTAGGCCTCAAAGGGCAATCGTGATGGATATCATATGGACCTTTGTAGTAGAAGCAAAGCTTCTTCCTACGTAGATCATTAATCACCTCACAATCCAAAGGTGGTGCTACTGGGTTGGCCTATGAATCATTCTTTACACTTGATTTATTTATGTTGAAATCCAGTCTCTCTGTATCTACATTGGAGCACTTATGGTCTCTAGATGAAGAAGTACCTTTGGAGTTAAATTTATGGGATGGTGCTACCATCTCCATACTACATGCCTTCTTCATAGCTACTTGTAATGAAGGAGGATCAAAGGCTTTGATCCAACCTCTCAATGGCTCTATCAATCCCTCCATGAAGAGAACTACCAATCTACGCTCAGAAATATTGGGCACCATGACTGCCAATCTCTGAAACTCACCAATGAAGGACTCCAATTTACCTATTTATCTCAACTATACCAGATCTCAAAAGTAAACCTTGGGATCTTTCCTATCAAACCACTCAACCAATCTATCCACAATGTCCTGGTACTCTGTCACCTGGTTATGCTGAAGTGTTACCATACCATGGTACCACCAATCATGTGCTACTCCATCCAAGTGCAAAGTGGTGTATTTGATGGCCTCTATCTCTGACATTGGTCTTAATGCCAAAAAGGTGTCAAGCTTATGAACCCAAGCTTGAGCTGTCATCTTGCTGATGTTGTCAAAAGTAGTCAAAGAAAGCTTACCAGTAGCCTTCTTCAACTCACTGAATTGAACTCTAGGCCTCCTGTCCTGTCTAACTAATCTGTAGTGCTCCCTCCTCAACTAAACAAAATGATTAAAGGACATCCTCTCTTGAACATGAGGAGGTAATAAGTCCCACTCATCATTTGCAGCCATGTAAACATCTGCAAATGGGGAATTTCTTGCCTCCTCCTCTGTCGGTGCCTCTAGTTCTTCTTGAACAAATGTAGGATGTGTAGGTCTATCAACTATTCTAGAGTGGGTCTGTTGTGGTCTTTGATTAATCGTAGCACTCTTATCATCCCTTTGGTCCCCATTCTATCTATCAGGTGCGTTCATCCTCTCTATCATAGTAGTGAGTCTCTATATTATCTAATTCATCTGTTGTTGGCCTTGTCATCATAGCACGGTGGAATTCTCTAGTGTCCTGATCAACATCATACCTATGGCCCCTGGGTGGGCTACCCTCATGTCTGTCACTCATGATAATCCGCTGATGTTCTAAAAACTAGGTACCTTCAAGCAAGGCTCTACTGCGTGTGTTATACCTGTGTGGTCCCAACTCTTGTGGCTGCATAAGATTGTCACACCCTCAGGATGGCAAGATTTAGCTCTGATACCACTGTGATGTCCCTTAGTTAGGGGCTCCTTTTTCTGAACAAAACTCTAATATATATTAATAAAAAAGCTCTGATACCACTGTGATGTCCCCTTCCAAGAGGGAATATAGAAACACAAATAGTTCTAAACAAAGATACAATCTTGCAAAAAAAATTTAGATAAACAATAAACCACAGTAAATCTCTTATCTGCCAATCAAATATCTTATCACTTGTTTAGATAATTACAATTACAGTCTTCTCTCATACAAATAAAAGAATATTAAAATTTGGTCTTAAAACCCTGATCTTCTACAAATTTGGAAATGAAACCTGAATTGTGTCTCATCTCAGTCTACTGTGTCGAACACACAGTCGTCGGCGTCGGTCGATATACTACCGACGTCGGTCTCTGTAGGTCCTTCTCTACCGACATTGGTCTTCAGTTGGCCGATGTTGGTCACTAGAAATCTCTGTCTACTGAGGTCAGTGTCTGTGTGGATCTGTATGAACTTTTATGGACTTCATACGGCTACCAATTAAGCACAACTTGTCTATTTTCAACCCCTGATCTGAAGATATCTGGCTCTAAATATAGAAGATCTCTATTTGTATAATTTATTGAATCAAAAGCATAATAAAATAAATACCTGGAAAGCTCTGTGACAACTTTTATATGAAGTTGCCTCTCAAATCTGTAAACCTCTGTGATAACTTTTGTATGAAGCTATCTCTCAATTTGGCAATAAATCAGCTGATATTTCACAGCCTCTGAATCACACACACTGAAGAGGGAACGTTCTCCAATGCAGATGGAATCCTGGAACCCTTGGCTCAGTCTTCACAAAATAATTCTTTCAATATCAAAATCAATAATCAATGCATGAATACAAACTCTCTCCCATGAGTAACCCTTATACCCTCCAAAGGTGTGCTTGCTAAAATTAGATTTCCTCAAATTAGAACTTGGGTTTCTTAAATTAGAATTCCTCAAATTAGAACTTGGGTTTCTTAAATTAGATTTTGGGTCTTAAAATTAGACCAATTAATTAATAATTAATAATTAATTAAAATTAGACCAAATAATTAATATTTGATTAAATCAATCAAATATTAATATCTCCCTTAATTCATGTCTGAAAGAGCCTGAATGAAAGCCAACTGTAGGAATTCTGCTAATCATAGACAAGCCAATCTCCATCATGACCCTCTATTCATCCTATTAGCCTATGAGGGCCGCATAATAGGCTAACCATGAACTCAGAACATGTCAACTAAAAAAGGGGACATGACACTTTACACAGAAATGAAAAGAAAACACACTAAAGGAAATTATGGGGGCACAAAGTCTCTCCATAGTTGACTCTTTAGGACACCTTCTTGACTGTTGTCACTAATTCTACTTGTTGAATTAATGAAATAGAAGATATATAAAGGAAAAAGACATAAGAACAGTGTCCCCAACAACAAAGATATTACATCACATAGTCTAAAAATCACTTGCTTTTTTATTCCAATAACAAAATATGATCAACAAACTAAGCTCAAAGTCTAATAAATACTTTTCAGTTTAGGCAAAGTTTCATTTGTATTGTCAAAAAGAGATACATTTACAATAGAAGAGAGTCCCTTATATAGCCTCTTCAAGAAGGACTCGAGAATAGTAACACATCATGTTGCATTGGAATCTCTTAAGAAGATAGGCTAGAACTTAGGGGCATTTAACCATTTAATTTTATCAATGCAGAGAAATAAGTCACGCTATTGAAATTTCATAACTTTTAATGTCCACCTGGCGATTTGCTCCTACCTTCATCATTCCTCCTTTTCTAGTTAATTTAATCAGGTCCTAGATTCAATTTGTTGTTATGTTTCTTCCTCACTTTCCTGTAGGTCATGGCCTTAAATCATGTGAATGCATTTGGGTTTGTAGATTCAAAGGATCAACAACTAGTTTTTGAGATTTAAAATTGATGTTCATGCGCCTGTCACTACATTTTCAATAGCTAATACATTGTCTTGAATTTGACATCTTCGATCACATTACCCCTTGGTCGTTCTTTAGCTTTTCTATTTAACATCTTCCCTAAGGAAAGATGACCTTTTGGCTTTAGGGATGTGTCTTATAATTTGGTAGCCGAGAGCCCCTGTAAGGGCACCTACCCTTTGGGTTCCTTTGATTGCCTTCACCTTAGAAGTCTCTCACAGCCTTTTCCTTAGTGGACTGTCTCTTGGGCTTTCCTCAGGGACAAATTCCTATAGACAAAAAGTTTGCAAAAAATGTTCCTATCACTTTTGCCTTGGTTATTTCTTTCGGCTTTCTTCCCACAGCTTCCCTGAATTCTTTTGAGTTTTTTGTCCAAAAGAATTCCTTCAGACAAAAAGTATGAAGGAATTACTTCTTGCCTTAGTCTTTCTCAAATTCTTTAAACAAAATCTAAAAGAATTACCCTTGCATCCTTCTTTGAAAATGACCCTTCTCAAGGGTACTTTTGTTGACCAAGTGCCCTTTATAAGGGCGCTTATCCTTCGGGAATCTCTTGGAACTGTCACAGTGAACCACTTGGTTGAACCAAGCTAATGAACCAAGTCAATGAACCACTCCATTGAACCTCAAGATGTTGAACCTCTTCTTTGAACCAAGGCTTTGAACCAAAATGGTTTAAGCTGATGGTTCATTTGATTGAACTAATGCGATGAACTAACCATTGAGCCAAAAGACATTAAACTAACCATTGAACCAATCTTTGGTTCAATGGTTCAAACAAAGCCTTGAACTAACTAACGAACCATTTGATTGAACCAAAGGATGAACCAAAGCTTTGAAACAAAGCAGATGAACCACCTGAGTGAAAAAAAGTGTTGAATTGCTTGGTTGAACCAAGCCATTAAACCATTCCTTTGATTGAACCCGTCATTGAACCGAAAGACTAAAACTTTTGAACTTTAAACTCATTGAACCTTTGAACCAAAGTGGGTCAATGGTTCCACGGTTCAAGCCTTCTTTGCCTAGATGCTTGCCGATGGATATTTTTGATTGAACCAAGGCATTGAACCAATCCTACACAGTCCGTAGAAATCAAGTCTATAGAAATCAACCTATAAAGCCCATTGAACATGGCTTGCAAAGTCTGTAGATTTTCTCTTCTTGCTGAGTCTATAGATTTTCTCTTCCTGCTGAGTCCATAGATTCAAGTCTATAGAGTCTGTAGATTTAAGCCTGTAGAGTTCATAGATTTAAGCCTATAGAGTCCATAGATTTAAGCGTACAAAGTTCGTAGATTTAAGCCTATAGAGTCCATAGATTTCTGAGAAGCTTGAAAATTGAGGAATTTGAATGCCCAACACAAATTTTGAAAAGGGAAAAGAGAATTTTGGTCTATAAGACCAAAATAGTTCAAATGTTGTCCCAAAAGTGAGTGATATTTTTGGGGGACAACATACTAGACAGTTGGATCATTGGTAGATGCTAGTGTTAATAATAGTGTCTAGATCTAATGTTACTAACACTGTAGATGTACAATTTCTATAATCTAACAAGTGATTTATAATATTTATCATATTAAATTTCCACTTTTTTAGATTCTATGTCTACTTACACATAATAAACCCAACTATGTATTAATTATTTTTTATATTATATGTTATATGGTAGACCTTGAACTTATTAGAATGCCTAATTCCTGATAGGGGGTGTGTAGGGGGTGTAATCAGAGCAAACACACCCCCCACCCCCCAAACTATGGTCACCATGGGGGTTTATGGGGATTGACCATACTTGGACCCCCCTTGGTGAGGGTTTGGGAGTAGTGCCCATGAAGTAAAATTTTGTGAAAAATGCACTATAAAATATTGTAATTTCATAGTAAATATCGATTGTTCACTATTAAGTCATAGATCTAATAGTAGAAATTATATTGATTAATACTTTCCCCTATTTTTAAGCCTCTTTTGATATGAGGGCATTGGAATCATATCAGCATAATGTGTGTAAGTGAAGATGGGATTGCACTAGATGTATTGCAAGTTTATACCTTCATTTTTTGGACTAAATAGGAGAAGAAATAGTTGTTTTTGTGTGGATGTTGCCCATATTAGGTGAACCACATTAAATATGTGTCTCTCTTGTATTATGTCTTATAAATTTTAATTCTATCTTTATTTCATTAATATTGCTCTATGCTCTATATTCCTGTCATTGTAATCAATTGAACATATTTTGAATTATTACTTTCTATATTCAGCATATCTCAATATTATAATTTAGAATATTCATTTATTTCAGTTTAAAATTAATAGACCTATTTAAATTAGTTTATCACCCTTTTGGTTGAAATATTTCTATATTTTTAACCCTATCAACAACATATATATCTTAGGATTAAATGAACCCTAAGAAAAATGTTGGACCAATAAATATTCTTAATAAAACCCTCCATAAGAGTACCTTCCCTATATTCATAAATAAATTATAAAAACTGATAAATAAAATTATTATAGCTTTTAGGGAACATAGACACATATATGCAAATTTTGATAACCTCATGCAAACATTATACTAGAAATTTAAAATGTTGATACCCATTCAACCAAATCAATGTAGATGAGAGACAGATGGATGCATAAAATAGGGTAAGTTTTATTTGTTTCTAATAATATATAGTCAAGGAATAAAATATTAGTAAGGAAGTTATTTTTAAATATTTTTTCACCTCATGACACAAAAACCCATAAGCCACAAATGAAAACTAAAATTTAAATAAAGTGGTGTACATAAAAACAAAAATTTATTACTTTTTAGGGATTTTTTATGATTTTTTTAAAATTGAAAACCCCAACAACAATATACACATGGCATTATACTTATTTAAAAATATAAACATAAGTAATTTTTTTGGAAAACATGTAAATTATTTTAATATGAGGAATTTACTAAAGGTTGGGCATGTCATATGATAACATATAGTAGAGGTGATTAGAGTAGTAAATAAAAGCATTACCCCTCCACATATTGTTAATCCTACTCATCTCATCTAAAATTATATAGTCACATTTGAAACACACATAATTATCTATATATTTTGTCTTATTTCCCCACATCTCACACTTTTCTCAATGTCTATTACTCTATTGTGAATCATAATAATAAACTATAAATTGACATCAATGGTGCATTTTAAATATTTTCTTTACATTTTTTTTCAATTTTTGTTGGTTGTTTAGGGGAGGATGACCACCTAAATTATCTTAAACACATAAATTCAATCATAACATATATTTTATTTATATGTGTTTCATTTATATGTGGCCATAAGTGATTATTTATTGAATGATTATTTTAGAGTAAGGCATTTGAGTCTTGGGTTGTAAGGAATGCATTTATGGAAATGATTAGATTTCCTACATGTTAGGTTGTCAAAGTTTAAATATAATTTTATTTTAGAATGTGTTTATATGTTTTTTATACAATTTAATTTATGGTATTATGGATTTAGATAGGGATAAATGATTACTAATAAATAAAACATACTCATCCCTCAAACAATGTTATGCACTCATATTTAGAGATTCCAATGAAGGAAGATCTTAGAAAACATAATCCATAACATTTAACACACTAATGGGCCTTCATAAAGCTCATACATAACAATATTATATAATATATATTTTTCTTTTAAATGAGTTAATTATAAATACACATGCACATGCAGACACCACCAAATTATGATCATAGAATTAAAATAATTAAATAATACAATAATACATAAAAACATATGCTACTCACACATTAACTATAATCTAGCTTTGTATGATTTAAAAAATCTCTATGTGAAGTTACAATAGTTATTTGATTTGGAACATATTAAATACTAATGAGTTTAGAGATTCATAAATTTTATCGTTAATAAATTTAAATGAAACTATCTAACACCTCAAATGGAATTTTATCCCCATATGTATAGGCAAAAGATAAACTATGTCTAATTTTAAAATTTTTAACTTCCTTGTCATCCAACCATCATCTTTTGACTCTTCATGTTCTTTCAATAATGAGCCATCAACATTAACATCATTATAAAATTATTATGTGTTGACATGTGGCACCCTTAGACAACATGGATGTGATTAAAAAGTGTTATGCATTTATTTATTTTCATTACACATGCACACATAATAAATAATGAGTTAGGCACCATAGTTTCCACTATGTGACTTAACACAATTATCCAATACCATATAATTTAGATGGGTCTAAACATTATATGAGTTTTTGAATGACTTGTTCCATGATTCCAAATATTACATAGATCATTGATAATGTTGGAGGTTCCACACTTGGAAAGGAATAATTTTATTACTTATACTATGCTTTTATGATTTATATGACTTGTGCCACCTATTTTATTTGTATTCCATATCTTGGGACCATTTATAAAATTAATACATATTATGGAATAACTTAATTAATTACAGAGTTTCTTACTAGTTTGAAAAGTCTCATTATTGATCTATCACATTTCTCTAATAATTGTGGTTTTTCTAGCTTATGTGAGGGATTACGGAATTACGAAGCTAAAAATCCCTTATTATTCAATTTGTACAACCATAACCAAAATATTATTATTCTTGTCTTATTTTGTGTTGATAATTAATGGTTTATTATGGACCTATATGCTATTATAGGGTATAACCCATGTAAGTTTTTTGTGAGCATGGTGCTCACAAATTATGGGAAATTGGTAAGAAAAACACTTTTCTTCCTTGTAAGGACACAACATGCCATTCCACCAAGTCAGGAACCTTTAGAAATTTTCAATTTTCTTATTTTTCCCTTTATATTTATATGTTCATTAACAAATGATCCTTTCCCATGTATATCTGATTATCTTTCTTTTTTACTTAACCATGAATTCATCAAATCTCATCCAATTGCTCTAATATGTTATTGCTATTTATCTAAATATTTGTATGTGATTTTACTCACTTAGATTAGTCCACCACCATTGATAGTCATTTAAATTTTCTCATTAATTTTTTAATCTATTATTAAATTTATAAAATAATATTTTATTACTTTTATCTCTGATAGAAACATCACTCCTTTTTTCATGCTTTTCTCCTTAATTTCAAGATGATTGCCACCTCTTATCATCAAATTTTGAATCCTATGAGCCTTAAATTTAATTTATATGTATTTTAATCTTATATTTATAAAATAATGTGAAACATATTTACCATATTTCATTTTCACCTTTATATCCTATAAAACACATTCTTATGTAGCAACATTATATACTTATGTGCCTAATTGGGATGATAACAATCAGAGCTTCACAAATACCTTTTCATCCTCTTAGGAATCACATGTATGAAATGCATGAAAAAATTCTTATCCAAGTATGTATGTCAAATAAAATAAAACTAATAATTCTAAGTCTATTTTTTTCAATTTCCATGTGGGTCAATCACACATCCTATGCATCTCCAAATGTTCTTGGTAAAAACATATCCACCACTTCCATATCATTAATTTCCTTAATAGAATTTTCATGGAATTATCATTTTTATTACACAATCCAAGTGCTCTCTATTTCAAATTTAATTAATAAAGTCTATATTTTTATTTAAAATCCATTATCTAACTATTCTTCAAGATGGAAAATGAATTCGTTTCCCTCTTTATCCCTTGTTTTTGCAAGAAAATAGTTTTCACCTTATTTTTGGAATCAAGATGACTAGGGGTGGGGTGAATTAGTGTCCTTATAAAATTTTAATTTCATTTAAATTTATCTTCTAATATTTCATAAATCAACATCATCATATGATCAATATCAACTAGCTAGTAAAAAGAATATAGGCATAAACGTATGAAGACATCATCTATGTGGAAAAACCTCATTGGTAATAAAAAGCATAAACCATAGATTATAAAACTAGTGATATAAATTAATTAATAAAATTTATTTGAGCACGCACTCAACTTGGAGCACTAACCCCAGTCTATCAAGAACTAACTTGATAATGTCTTTAATAATGACCCATTTCAAGGAAACACAAACTCCCTTAGTGACTCAACACCAACTCCTCCACCTCTTCACCAATCACCCACTTAAAAAATTAGAATTATAATTTCCATATATTTCCTTTTTTCAATCTTCAATATATGGTGGTCCTCTTCTTGAGCTCTTCACACACTTCTATTCCTTTTCAACTGGCCTCTAGCCTTCTTCAATCAACTAGCCCTCTTCTTGACTTGATTAAGTTATATGACCTTGGTCCTCATATTATGACCTTATATTATATATTCATCATACCCATATTATGGTTCACATGACTTCCTCCTTCTTATCTATTTTTATTTTATTCACTTACACACACACTTGTCTAGCACTAACAAATATGCCTAATTAGCCTTGTTTTTATACAAGTCATTAGATCTCACACACCTTGGTTAGCCATTCAAAATTACACACAAGGATTAAAATTTGAATATGTCATATAATAAATTTAAAATATAAAACAAACATTTCAATATGTTTGTCATATCATACAGGACCAAAACCTCTTTTAGGCCTTAAGAAGATCTAATTCATGTAGGCTTTCATTAGATCACGTTAACTTTATGTTTCTTGAAATGATTCCAAAATCAACAAATAGAAATAAAAAATAATATTAAAATAAAATATAACTTTTTAAAATTAAATTTAGGTATAAAAACATGTTATATCCAACCAACACTTGAACCCCTTCTCAAAACACTGTTCATAATAAACTGATACAAACATAGAAGATCTATCTTTAACAACTAAATCATAATAAAAAAATTTCCAAATAACCATGCAAAAAAATAAAATATAAAAAAACCTCATGACCTTAGGGTCATTAGAAAAATTCATTATATTCTTATAATCATGGTATATAACCTCAAACTCTTCTCTGCAAGTAGCCCACTCAGAATTGCCAACTAGCCTCAAAACATAGTCATGGAAACATGAACATATGACATATGATACAACATAATTAATAAATTTAAATGAATTATAAATATATTAAAACATAATAATAAAAACATAAATCAAATTTATCATAATATATAATGTCACATATTGGTCTTGTAGACCACTTTCTTGACCTTGTCTCTCATAGACTTCATTATGCTAAACAAGCCATTTTGGATTCAATGTTCTAGCCTCTTATACTGACTTGCAAATTTATGAAAATAATGTATAGGTAGTTAAAGTAAAAAATAAATAAAAAATAATAAATTATTACATACTTAATATTAGGGTAAATATAATCCAACTCATTACTGGAACATACTTACCTAGATATGCTAGTTTACCTTCAAACATGGTCATGATGATAATGACTTATAACACATGTATGATAAATTTAAGAGTATTGAATTGAATTTGTATGATATTATTATAAAATTACATAATTATAAGATAGATATACAATATTTTAAAATTAAAATATTGGTTTTTTAGATGAATCTCATGAACTTTCACCTTCGCTATCTTGTCTACACTAGACTAGTCAACTTATGATCAACATTTTCATCATATCCACTCACCTAAAAAACATATACATAAAATTATCATGTAATAAAAGTATTTATAAACATTTAAATTTAATTTTATTCATACCTAATCCATTATAAAAAATTCCTAATCATCTTCTCACTTATGCCTAGGTTTTTCACTTTCTGCATCATTAGGTATGTTAGCAATAGGTCAACTTGTATGACTAGTTTAGCATATATAAAGGATAAAAACTACTCATAAAACAAAATTTAAAAAGGATAAAATTCTTAATCTTTGGATTCCATCCATTTTTCAACTTTGGCTTGGTAAACTTTGTCCACTATAGCCAATTTCCAAGAAATAAGGTCTTTCTTATAGGGTCCACTCACACACCTGTTAAACCTATCACAGACGGAGGTGCCTGGAAGAGTTTAATACATGATCCAATCACTTATCTATCCATTTGAGACTAATATGGGATAATTTTAGTAATATATTTCACATCAAGTCTCTGGTAAGGTTCTTTTAGGGCTTAAAACATCTTCTAGTCTTAATGATCATTCATAAAGCATAGTCCCTTATTATAGAAACTAATGCTTAGAAAATTGAGATATGACCCTTAACCATATAACATGAACATATTAGGTCCTCATGTAGATTATACATGTGCCAATGAACACATGAAACACCTTCTTAGGTAGTTTTAGCCAAATGTGGCTAGCATAAGGATCTTTTGCCTAGACATGGTTTAAGTATAAGGATCTTTTGCCTCGACATGGTTTAAATAAATGGACAAGGTTATGGATGGAATGATTAGTCCAAAATTAAAGGATAAGATCACATATTTATTGTAAATATTTTGAAACACTTTAATCAAGCCTAAAGTAAAATTTGTTGATCTTTAAGAAACAAGATTTGAAATAGGTCTAAAATTACAAGTGAAAGGGGCCAACAAGTTCTCTTAGTATTTCAAGCATTCATGCAGATAACACAGGTTTTAGAAAGTCTTAAAGGCTCACTAGAGCCTTTTAAATTTGAACATCATTTCCTAACACAAGTCTAGAATCAATAGACCATCACAAGTATGCCATGTAGAAGTAAAAAGGCTAGTCTAGTTACACATTTGATAAATGCACTTAGGAAATCAATTAAGGCCAAAATATCACATAGACATGATGTTTTTCATGCTAGGAAGGTCCCCTAATTTGTTTTTATCTTGACGAGTGCTCTATCTCAAGATATAAGCTTCCAAAGTCAAACTTGAAGAATGAGACATGCATAAAGACATCAAAATTTGACCTCATAAAATAGCTATTTAAATTGAAATGTTCTTAGGGTTGAATGTAGAGATGATAAGTGTCAATATATTTTGTGATAAAAAAATACCTAATGGTGTATGAGGGAGGATGAAGTCAGTGAGTCTAGGTAAATCAATGGTGTATGTTTCATTATACAAAAGTAGAACACCAATGAGTGAGAGGTCAATAAGTCAATGGATCTTGAAAGTGAATGAGAAGTTTCCAAGTGTTATGACCATGGAAACTACTATGAAAATCAATGGTATGCATTCAACCCATAAAAAATATCAATGGTGCATAGAAGGTAAAAATGTTAACAAGCTCAGGATGAATGCGAGTCCCCCACATGGCAAAAGTATAAGAACCAATAGATACTAGCTAAAGGACCCTAGAATGAATAAGAAAGTAATAAATGACATAATATTAGAAGCTCAAATCAAGATCAGTAGATAATATTAAAATTTAAATCCATGAGACTTCAAATAGAGAGCAAATATGACTCATGTCAAACCATAATGAATATTTCAAACGGCACATTCTACCATTAGATCTTGGTTGAATACATTAAGCAAACATAGTTATATAGTCAAGATTGTTAATGATGAATCTATATTTCCATTAAATTTTAGAGATGGAATAATCTTGATTAAATATAATATAGTCCAAAAAAAGACTATGCAACCTATGGAGCTTCATTGATATATTGATTATAGGAAAATAAATGAATTGGATTGGTTTTCAATATATAATAAGACCTATGTTTAGATATTGAAATAGGGGATAGGTACATGAATAATTAATAAGTGTCTCATCTATATATGATATCATAGTTTTAACAAAAAGGTACCTATAGCCGCTCAAAGTAGACATAAACATGGCTTTGTCAGATTCAATATATGAATATTTTGTCTTCATAAACAAGTTAGGTGGGAGATGGTGTAGAGTCCAAAGATAGAGATGTGGTGGTTGGAGAAAATAGTTGGAACATTTAATAGATTTTTAAGATGTCTCTAAGGTTTTTTCTTCATAGTAGAATCATGACTCATCATCTTTGGTAAACTAGTGTCTTCTAGTGTGTTTCTCAACTAATGAGAAGATTTAGAGGTTATTAGGATAAGTGAAGGCTATTATATTTATGATGTATTAACACTAATTTGATAAAAAGGTGTTAAAATCCCATTTAATTATATAGGATGGAATGTTCCCTCTCTCCTCATCCTTTCTCTATATCTTTTATTTTTTGAGATCTGGGAACTCTCTCTCAAAATTAGAGAAAACACTCTCTGATTTTAGATTCTCACATGGATTCTTTGATTTCGAAGAGAAAGAGACTCTCAATTTTGATAAGGTTAGACCCTATTAAAATATCTAATACATACTCTTGATTAAATAAAATATTTTCTTTACATATCTCTCCTTTGGATTAGTGTTTAGGAAGCTTATGCATGATGGCCTTGTGAAGGAGATTTTTCCATATCCATTGTCCTTATTACTTACATATTTTAAGGTTTTTTCAATTTATTTATAGGTCTAAATTAGTGTTCTTTATACCGTTAATATAATATTGGTTTGAGTCTTATAACTCCTCTTAATTTCCATTCATTACATCTAGAACCTAGTTTATGAAATACTTATGCAATTAGTTGTTTTATGAGATTGTGTGAGCTAGTATTGTCTTATGTTGATCTAGTGTGGGTTCAAGCATATGATATTGTTATTTAAATTTTTTGCATCACCTAGTTATATTTATTAGGATACTTATTTCCCCTTTCCAACCCTTCTCTAAGTAGAATCATTAGTTTAGGTGATCCATTAAAAGGAAGTAAGCATTCTCTGGAGGTTCAACCCTATTATAAGATACCCATAGCCTAGAGTTATTCCCATATTGTGACTAAGAGTGAATGATCTTGAATAAATATTACACAAGGTTGAAATTCACATCAAAATAATTATTGGCATCTTTAGTGGGACATTAGATTGAATTACATTGACCAAAGTTTGATGTTGGTTTGATCAATTTGTAGTAGTTATAGATTTTATGCAACAACATCTAGTGACTGCAAAAGTACATCTAACATTATAGTAATATATTAGTGACTTCATCTCAAGAATAAATTCTAGAGGTATTCCCTTTGAATTTCTTGAATTGCCTATAAACTCCTTAAAAAGATTAAGATTTTATAATACACACCCATATAAAGGAAATTTTCCTTCTAGATCAAGTTCAAGGTCTACCCCTATAAGAAGATCTCTGCTAGCCCCTTTTATTTCCATTAAAACCCCTAGAGATTTTCATTTTGTGAATTTTAATGGTCAAAGTCATTTAAACATGCCACAATATGATCCTATTCCTACAATAACTCTTAAAAGTGTCCAATATTTAAATAGAGACCACTCTACAACCCATTTTAATCACCTCATCGATGTAGCTAATTTTTACAATATTCATAATGTTAATGAATAAAATGTAGCAATTACGTTATTAGCCATCTCTTTCAATGGTAAAGCCTTAGACTAGTATAAAATCCTTGATACTAATTATATTACATCATGGGAGTAGTTAGGAGATTCATTGTGTAAAATATTTAAGGATAAAAGAGATCATTTTTCACTTGTAGATTAGTTAACCATAATCAAAATATCCCCCCATGAAGTCATAGAAGAATTTAACACAAGGTTTTAAAATACTTAGGAAAGGGTCCCAATCTTTGTTAGGATTACTCCTAACTTTTCCTTTCATTAATATTTAAAGGCCCTCAATAGTGACATTGAAGTAATGATTTAATCCATGCATGAAAGCACTTTGTTAAATGCATATGAGGTGGCAATCAGAGCATAAAATTATCTAGTATAAGCTATCAAGATAACACCTAGACCACTAATGGCTTTATTCCTTGAGTTTATACCACCTTCTATCTTTATTCCTCCCCTTGCCATCATTCCTCCTATGCCAACAATTACTAGTATACCTTCACCTAATAAATAAAATGAATCCACTAGTCAACCTAGTGATTCCCAAGAATACAAAAACTTTCAAGATCTTAAGAGCATGTTTCAGTCCTTAGGAAATGAACTAGTAAGTGCTAAAAGGTAGAATAACCAATTTAATAGGTCTTGCCAAGCCTCATATCAACCTCAACAATAGTATTATCAAGCAACTAGGTCACTTTATAAAGGAAATTTACAAAGTCAAGGCTAAGGTCAAGTCTAAGGACAAAGGTGACCTAGCTATAATAGATAGAGAAATTATAATCCAAATGTTGTAAGTAGTTCCAACACTTTGGTCCCTATTCAAAATAATATTTCTCAAGAAGCTGAGAGTTCCATGTCTTGGAATCGGTATTTTAGCCAATTCATTATGCCAAACACTGGCCTCAATTAAGATTTCAATGATCAATGGTTGTAGACTAATAATTATGGGTAAAATAAAGTTCTTATGGCTCAGAACATAGAGGTACCCATGAATAAAAAAATAGAAGAGCATCAACAAGGTCAAATCCTTAATTACAAACCAATTAAGTTGGGTGCTAAAATGGTAAATTATGAACAAGAAGAATGTTATGCATCCAATCATAAGGCTAGTTCTAGCCAAGCCTACATTCTAGTGATAGTTATACAATGTTCAAAATAAATAATATGAATGGTAACTACGAGGCAGCCAAATATCTTCCTACCACTACTCCTTCAATATCAAATCTAAAGTAACCTACTTCTACCCTGAAGGTTCCAATCATTCCAAAAAATCAAAATCAAGGGAATGTCTTTGTACCCCAAAACTCATAATCTCAAAATATAGTTATTGATCCCAAAGAAAAAACAAGGATTAGTGGTGTACCCATCAACATTATGAAAAAATAAAAAATTAAAATGTGAGTGTGTTAATGTGGGACATACTTTCCATGCCTAGATAGATAGACATCATTCAAGAAGGATTGTCAATGATCAAAGTGTCTGAGAAGCCACCAAGAAAATAAAATGTAATTCTCACCAATGAGACTAAAGGACCATATAAAAAGGAATCAAGTTAGACAATCAAGCCTCCTCCCTTATATATTTCATTGATCATTGGTGACTCCTTAATGCATAACTTCTTGGTAGATAGTGAGGCTAGCACCTTAGTAATGCCAAAATCCATAGCAAATCAGCTTGGTTTAAAGTATGAACCCTAATCTAAGGGAGTATTGTATCTTGATGGATCTTCCACCAAGTGATATGGTATCATCAAAGATCTAGACTTGACCCTACATGATTTTCCTAGTGTTTTAGTGGCTTAAGATGTATTAATTCTAGATGTGCCTCTTCATTTTGCTCTATTCTTATCCAAAGAATTCATAGCAAAGATTGGAAGTTATTTGGAAACAAATTGGTCATACATGGATTTTAAGATAAGATATGATACCAAGGTATGTATTAAGACTGATCCCATTACACAATCCCACATTAAAATTTATGGGTTAGATAACATAAACATTAATTACAGCATCATTTATGAGCATGAATTCATAGTTGGTTAGAAATTAAACACTCATCTTGTGGAGATACTTGATATGTTCTTGGATAAATTATGGAATTAACATTAGTAAGATGACCCTTTAAAAGGTGTTGAGGAAAGATATATGGGTGTCTAGTGCTCACATGAATAAAATAATTTTGTGCCATCCCTCACTAAACCACAAAAAGATTATAATGGATTGTGGAAACTATTCTTTAATGGATGAAGGAGAAAACATGGAGTAGGTGAAGGTAAAATACTAATATCCCCCTCTAATGATAAGTATTTCTCTACTTACAAGTTTGAGTTTAGTTTCTCTTGTAATGAAATAGAATATCAAGGTCTTACCCATGGCCTTCAATGGGCTAGTAAGAGGGATTAAACAATTGTAAGTTTATGGGGATAGTGAATTAACAGTGCAATAGGTTAGAGGCTATAATATCACCAATAAACCCTAAATGAAGTCCTACAAACATAGGTTATGGGACCTAATTTAAGACTTTGATGCCTTTAACATCTAAGCAATACAAAGAAACTAGAATTAGGATGCTGATAGATTAGCAGTTATGGGAGCTCAGTTTGATATCCCAAAATAGTTTCATAAAATCAAAGTAAAACCACCTGTCAAATTGGTAGTAAGACCATCAGTGTCATATAATGAAACTCATTTTCAAGACTTTGAGAATGATAAGTAGATCACTTGTTTCTTTTTATAAGAAGCAAAATTCTCTTCAATAAAACAAGAAAAGCTCAAGGTCAATATGAGGATCAAATAGTTTAGTTAAAAACTAATAAGCTTATTAAAATGTTGGTCACCCTTAAAGGTTTATTCTATGAAGGAGACCATATAAGGAGAGATAAAGCAATGATGTCAACTAATGAGGAAAATTATGAAATGGTTTTAATCCTCAAAGACAAACTCCTCAAGCTTGAAAAGGTAATCACCAATGCTGAAAGGCATAATTTGATTAAGCATTTTAGAGAATATACATATATATTTTATTGGGAATATAGTGACCTAAGAGGTTTTGATCAAAATTTAACTCAACATACTATAGATTTAGAATCTAATGCCAGGCCTATTAGGTAGAAGCAAAGGTCCATCAACCCTAATATATAAGATATTATCATGAAATAATTGACCAAGTTGATTGAATCCAAGATCATATTTCCCATCAATCACTCCCCATGGGTGGCCAATATAGTACCTTTAAGAAATAATGATGGGTAAATATGATTATGTGTTGACTTCAAAGATTTGAATAGAATCTATTTGAAAGATCACTATTGTTTACCATCTATGGAGCAACTACTTCAAATAGTTAATGGTTAAGAATGATTCTCTTTTGGATGGTTACTCAGGTTACAACTAGGTACTGGTAAAATAAGAATATTAGTATAATACTAACTTTAAAATAAAGTGGTGAATATATGATTACCAAAATATGCTTTTTGGATTGTCAAATGCAAGGGAAAGCTTTCAAACAACTATATAAATGGATTTATAAGTCTTATTAAACAGATGTCACTAGTTTACTTAGATGACATCAAAATTTTATCTAATAAGGCTAGTAAGCACTTAGATCACCTAAGGTTGATCTTTGAAAGATACAGAGAGTATGAGATATCTTTAAAGCCCAAGAAGTGTGTGTTTTTAATTTATGAAGGAAAATGTTTAGGTCACATTATTTCAAAGGAAGGATCATCCATTAATCCTAATAGAATAAGTTCCATATTGGCCTTATCTTTACCCCAGAATAAGAAAGGAATATATAGATTCCTTAGAAAGATAAACTTTGTGAGAAGGTTCATACCTAGTTTTACAAACCTAGTCAAACCCATCACTATCATGATGAAGAAAATCTTAGTATTCACTTAGTAAAATGAGGGTAAAATAGCTTTTGAATCCATCAAGAAAACCATTACCAAGAACCCTCGCTCATGAATCCTAATTTCTCAAATGATTTTATATGTTACACCTTTACCAATGTTAAAAACATATCAGCTATGCTAATGCAAAAGGATGGTGAAGGACTTTAGTAGCCAATTACCCTTTTTAGTTAAGGGATGGAGGGGTATGAGGTAAGATACACTTTTATAGAAAAATAGGTTCTTGTAACCTTGAGGAGCCTAAAAAATGTAAGACCAATTCTATCTAATAACAAGATCTATTTGACTGTGTCTCATCTTGGAGTAAGGGACTTTATCCTTAACAATGATTTGAATGAAAAAAGAGATGGTTGGATGACCAAAGTCATGGAGTATGATGTGGAAATAAAATTCAATAAGATGGTAAGAGATGAAGTATTATTTGAACACATGTTATATGATCTTCAAGAAGACAAATAATTTGTTTTGGTGACATAAAATATCTCACAAATAGATAGACCTTCACCTCACCCTAGTTGGATCTAGGATATGACACATTTATTACTAAGAGATAAGTTTCCTCAATGTTTGTGTAGAGAAAAAATAAGGTATTATAGACCTCATTCCATACCTTACGCATTGATTCATAAGGTTATATTTAGAATATACCTCAACATAGTGATTCTAAGGTGCATAGATAATAATCAAGTGACAAAACTCTTAGATCAATTTCATGATGGCCCTATAGGAGGACATTTTGCTCCAAGGACTATATCAACAAGAGTGATGAAAGATAGTCATAAGTGGCCTAGTCTTTTAAAATATGATTATGCATGGGTTATAAAATTTTATAAGTGTGCTCTATTTGTTGGGAATTAGAGATTAGCAACCCTCCCTCTCAACCCAATTTAGGTGGAGCAACCCTTAATACAATAGGTTTTGAACTTCATAGGAATGATCAATTTACCTTTCAATGGAGAACACAAATGGGTACTCACTTCCATAGACTTATTCAATAGGTGGGTAGAGGTAGTTTCCTTGGAATAAGCCAATGAAACAATAGTTTTGGACTTCTATGATATCATAGTAACCAGGTTTGGTGAACCAGCCACAGTAATTTTAGGTAATGCCTTAACATTTGTTGGTATTAAGATAAGTTAATGGGCACTTCAATTACATATATGCCTTAGCACAACATCCAACTACTACCCCTAATTTAATGGAATTTTATTATTCATAAATAAAAAATTGATAAGGATTATCAAAAGGATCATACAAGAGAATCAAAGAGTATGGCATAAAAAGCTATGAATAGCCTTATGGACTAATAGAGTGACTCCCAAAGTTGCCATTAGAAATTCTCCATATGTCCTAGTATATGGAAGAGAATCCAAATTGACCATTTCTCTTGAACTACCTACCTCTTAATTATCCAATCAGCTTGAGTTGATGGAGAATGAACCTATGAGCATGAGGATGGTAGAACTCATGGAGCTTAAAGAAACTAGGGACATTACAATGAATAGATTAGAGTCACATCAAGCTCAGGTCAAGAAAGCCTTTTAAAAGAGAGCCATAGCAAGGGAATTTAAAAAAAATTGACATAGTCCTCAAGTGGGATTTAAATAAGGCCAAACCAGGAAACCATACCAAGTTTGACATCTTTTGAAGTGGCCATTATTTGATCTATGGATGCAAACAACAAAATGAGTTTCAAATTTCCCAACTAGATGGAGAGGTATTACCCATACCAATTATTGTAATTTATTTAAATCCCTAAAATTAGAAGAGTTTTCAACCATTATAAAATATTATATATTAGAGTAAATTTCATGTTTTCCTCTAATTGCCTTCTGCACATTTCTTTTCAGTTATATGTTTCTCTTCAATAAGTACCTTGGGAATAGTTGTTTATTTCATTTAATTTTGGTCCTAATTATTTCAAAGGGAGGTTTTCATGTAAGGGAATCCTTGTATCAGTTATACAACACTTTTATTTTAGAGGAAACCTTGAGATTCCATGCCTAATGGTTAGTTTACAACTACTAGTCTATTGCATAATAGGCATGCAATCCCAATATGTCATAAAAATGTTGGTCAAATTTGGCCCACATAAGGATATATTACTTGGATATGGTTTGAATAGATGAAAAAGGTTTTATATGGAATCAGTGGTCTAAAAATATAAGCAGAAGATCACATATTTCTTGTAAAGCTTTTAAAACACTTTAAGCAAGTTTAAAGTATAATTTATTGACCTTCAAGAAATAGTCTTAAAACCAAGTCTAAAATTACAAGTGAAAGGGACCAATAGGTTCTCTTGGTGTTTCAAGGATTCAAGGGAATAAATAAAGTTTCACAAAGTCTCACTTGAGACTTGGAAATTTTAACAACAATTCCTAACACAAGTCTAGAAGAAGTAGACCATCACAAGCACATCATGTAAGAGAAAATAGGCCAGTTTGGTTGTACATTTGATAAATTAACTTAAGAAATAAATCAAGGCCAAAAGAAAAAATAAAAATTATTTTTTATATGCCAACAATGTACCTTGTAAATTTTTTATCTTGACGACTTATCTATCTGAAGATATAAGCTTCCAAAGTTGAACTTACATAATGGGATATGATGCAGACATCAAATTCAGACCTCATAAAATAGAAATTAAAATTAAAATGTTCCTAGGGTTTAATTTATATCCAACAAGTTTCAAGGTCTCATGTGCCCTAATAAATATATAATAATGCATGAGCAAGGATGAGGTAAGTGGGTCCAAGTAAATTAATGACATATGATCCATTGTACAGAAGTAGATCAATAGTGTGTGATAGGTCAATGAGTCAATGGATCCTTAAAGTGAAGGGTAAGTTTCAAAGTATCATGACCATCATAAATTTTATGAAAATTAATGGTACACATTTAACTCATACAAAATAATATCGACAGTGTGTATAAGGTCAAAATTTCAACAAACTTAGGTTGAATTTGAGGCCACCACATGGAACAAGCATAAGAAATGATATATAATAAATACAAAACCCCATAATTAATAATAATTAGACAAATTATAGAATATGGGAAGCCCAAATAAAGACCAGTGGCTAATATTAAAATTTAAATCTTGGAGACTTCAAATAAAGAGAAAATATGACTCAGGTTAAACCAACATGAATATTTCAAAGGGTGCATGATATTATTAGAGATTGATCAAATAAATTAAGAATAAATAATCATATGGTTAGGATTGTTAATGATGAATATTTATTTACATTAAATTTCACATATAGAATAAGTTTGTTTAAATTTGATATAGTCTAGAGTAAGACTATGCGACCTGTAGAACTTCATCGACATATTGAATATAAGAAAACCAATAAATTGGATTGGTTTTAAATATATAATAAAACATATGCTTAGATATTGAAGTAGGGGGTAGGTATGGTATTAATTAATAAGTGCCTCATTTATCAACATAGTCATAGTTTCAATAAAAAGGTACTAATACATGGTCAAAGAAGACATAAACATGGCTCTATCAGATTTAATATGTGAAAAGTTTATCTTCATAAGAAAGTCAAGTGGGAGATGGAATAGAGTCCAAAAATAGATATTTGGTGGTTTAAGAAAGAATTTGGAACATTTAATATATTTTTAGGATGTCTCTAAGGGTTTTTCTTTATAACAAAATCATGAATCATCATCTTCAGCAAACTATTGTCCTCTATTGTGTTGTTCAACTAATGAGAAGATTCAAAGGCTATTGGGAAAAATAAATGCTATTTTATCTATGATGTATTAACCCCAATTTGATAAAAATATGGTCACATCCCATTTAATGATCTAGGATGGTCTGTTCCCTTTCTCCTTACCCTTTATCTACATCTTTCTTTTTTTGACATATGGGAACTCTCTCTTATAATTTAGGTTAAAACACTCTCTAATTTTAGATTCTCATAGGTACTCTTTGATTTTTAGGTTAAAGAGAATCTTAGTTTTGATAATCCTAGATCCTATCAAAATTTCTAATAAATACCTCTTGATTCAATAAAAGACTTTTATTTACCTATCTTTGCCTTGGATTGGTTTTTAGGAAGCTTTTTCATAATGGCATTATGAATGATATTCTTCAATATCCATTGCCCTCATTGATTACCCCTTGTAGGGTGTTTTCAAGTTAGCTTGAAGTTTGAATTGGTGTTATTTCTACCATTAATGTAATTTCAATGTGATCCGTAGAACTCTTCATTTCCATTCATTACTTATTAAACCTAGTTTATGAAATACTTATGTAATTAGCTAATTTATGAGATTGTATGAGCTAGTATTATCTTATGATAATCTAGTATTGGTTCAAGTATATGAGATCCTCATTTCAATTTGGTGCATCACCTTGTTATCTTTCTTAAGATCCCTATTTCCCCTTTATGACCCTTTTCCAAGTAGATTTATTAATTTAGGTGATCCATCAAAAGGAAGTCAGCCTTCCTTAGAGGTTCAACCCTATTATAAGATAACCATAACCTATGTTTGTTCCCATATTATGATTAGAGTGGAGGATCCTAAAGAAATCTTATACAAAGGTGAAATATTGCATCATAATACATAGATAACTCTTTGTTTTGAGTGTTCAATAGACTTTAAAACTTATTTTGATGACTTTTATTCTAAAATTTGACCTCAAACTTGGTCAACACACATATTAAAACCTATAACATAACTTAAAATTATCACATTCTCATTATTATCTTGAAATCCAGATCTCATACCTCATTTGGCCACCATCTCTCTCTTTGTGCTCTCTAGATCTTGACATGTAAGCAACATTAGTCCTTAGAACTATCCTTCTAGTCACTACCGAAGATATCAACACATCATATACATGTAATAATACCTCTTACCATGCTCATACACTTTCATAAATTCTTCATATGCCTTGAGAATACCTCATGACACCTTATTAGGTCAGGTGTGGTCTATAACTAGTCTAGTTGCATGTTAGGTTTATAGGATCTACCCCTATAGGCTCACTCTAAAGCTATCATAAGTTATCTAATGCCTCATTTTCATTCTTAAACAACCTTAAAAAACCTCTTATGCTTATATGCACCTATCTCACTAAGTCATCATACTTATTCCTTCTCATAAGGTCTCTACATGCAATGACTAGTCTTAGGCTACTCAAGCATTTAACATTCATTCCTCTTTTCATGTTCTCAACACCACACTATCATGCTCATCATATCAATCTCATATCATAAAATCACTCTATTGTTTAAACAATGTCAAACATATTTATATAAACTAATAAAACAATGTAACCAAGCTTATGCCTTTACACAAGGACTCTTCATAAAATAACTAAATTTCATAATCCACCTTATCCTCAAAGATACTTTATATCAAAATTATATAGCCTTTATAGTATTGAGAAAATCCAACTCACTATGCCACCATGACTCTGTATGCATAATATTAGGCATCCTATGCTCATATATTCTCAATACACCATAAAGCTCAAATAATTGATATCATACCTTATTTATCCTTCACTAAAGAAACACCAATATTAAAAAAAGCCTTCCAAAAATAAAGACAATAGTGAGTAACAACCTTAACCATTGATCATATTTTACAACATCATTTTAATACCTCGACTATCTGTGCTTACCAAGACATCAACCTTCACTCAATCATGCCTCAAAGACCACTCATTATGCATCTTTTTTAGATGCATCTAGACATTAATAAGAAAACACTTTGGCATTAATGACATTATATTAATGTTAATGATAACATTATGCCAATAAACTCCCCCTTTGTCATTGATGGAAAAACACATTATAGTCTGATCAATAGCTTCTCCCCTAAAATTATCTTTCTCCATGAAATTTTATCCACCATTAACACTAATGACAAAGGATCATACATACTAAAATTATTGAAATGATTCATTCTCATTCTTTGGAAACTATCTTTAAAAACTATAAAATAACATAGAGATACAAAGCTCTCCCTTTGATTAACCATAGTCTTTAAATGAACTTTAATCACAAGACCATTCATATTTATGTGATTGTTATTACTTAAACTCATTAGCTATCCCATTTGTTCTTATCCATCAAACATCTAATTCAAATGGAATCAAGTATACAAGAATTATTACCTTATTTTATGTACCTTAATGCCAAAAATATGAATGATATCCAAATTCATTTTTTACTCAAGATTCATAAACATCTAACTTGTCTTCATGATTTTACATATCTTCTCTATACTAAAAACATATTCCAAAAGAACATGAATTATTTGATTAGTTCTCCTCAAGATGATGTTATCTCTTCTTGAAACCTATTCTATGCCTGATTGGACCTTCAACCTTTGTTCACACCATAAATAATCATATTATAATCCTCTTATCTTATTACACCATATTTGATCCATCTACAACATGGTAATTGTTCTTATATTAGTTCACTCCTCATTAGGTCTGTAAAACACCTAGTTCAAAGTCTACCAAACTTCTATGTTACTTGATCACCTTTACCTCACACAACTAGGTCATACTAAGCATATATAACTATGATTCATGACCAAAGGTCATCTTCAAATCTTAAATCAATCATACTAAATGCCTATAATCATAAACCATCTTTGAAATCAATTCTTATCCACCATGCCTATTAGTTCTATCTAAAATCAAAGATATAGTTTGAATGGAACAATCTAGTCCTCCATGTTAGAGTAGAGATTAATCATGTCATTTCCATATGTTATCTTAGATGTTATTCTTTCATTTATCTTTTTATTTCATGTTTTTCATTGCACCATGACACAAACCTCATCATGACAACTCTTTCATGCACCTAATCATTACCAATTATACTTTGCCAATTATCTCTATTCACCTTATGTAAGATGCATATTCACAAGATTCTCCTTGATATCAATTGTTGATTACTAATAAATAGATAAGACAATTCTCAACAAACTCATCATGATTATATCACTCATATCACTACTCTCAAACTTCTACCATACCATGACAAGACTCAATCCTCTAATGTACCTAAACACTTTTAACATATTGACCCATACCTAGAGACCAATCTCAAAATAACTAATTGATAGAGAAAGATCATATAGAACTACATAACCAGATACCAAAAACTTACCTCTTAACATGCCAAAATATCACACTTCTAGCTTTGACTCAAAAATATTCAACATGTCTCCATACCATATAACACCTATCAAATCTCAACAAGCATCCTCCATGGTTCCACTTATTGATGAGGGTTTCCATGAAGCATAATGGAGTCACCCATTACATAAGGAACTAGAATAATAAAAATTCAAGAGATTACCAGATCTTCATCCTCTCATAAGATTTAAAATTATTCAATGTCATTATAAACTTTAATATCAACTTAGGCTTGTCCTTTGACTTAGCTTCTACATAATCCTACTGAGTTGGCAAAGAATACTCTTGACATTCTTTCAAATATGACTTATGTTATATAGTATCAAACAACCCAACTTATATTATGAGTTTGATCATGACTTAGCTTATTATCTTTCTTATTTTTAGTCAGCTTTATTAGTACCATAATTCTTTGGTATAACATAATTACTATCATGATAAACATTATCATCATCCCAATCCAAGCTTGTGCTTATTAAGATCACGTTTAGGCTTTTAGGCCTATCTCAAAGGACCAAGATCTGATACCAATTATTGGAACCAAGATGATTTATCAGAGTGGGGTGAATCAGTGTCCTTATAAAATTTTACTTTCATTTAAATTGATCTTCTAATCATTCATCAAGCAACATCATTAAATGAGCAATATAAACTAATATATTAAAGATAATATACATATAACAAGTATGAACACATCATTTATGTGGGAAACCTTGATGGAAAATAAAACCCATAAACCATAACTAGAGCACCAACCATAGTATATCAAACACCAACTTGTTAGAGTCTTTAACAAGCACCAACTTGCAAGGATGCACCGAATCCCTTAGTGGCTTAGCACCAAATCAACCTCCTCTTAACCAAGAACCCACTTATATAAGTATAATTATACCTTCCATCTATTTCATTATTTCAATATTCAATAGATGATGTTCCTCTTCTTTAGCTCTTCACACACTTCTATTCCTTTTAAACTAGCCATCTTATTGAGTTGATTAGGTTATATGGCCTTGATATTAATATTTAAACCATTTGTTAGATATTAATCAAACCCTTACTATGCTTTACATGACCTAATACTACTCCTCTTTATTCTCTTTTATTTTCTTTCAAACACATTTGTCTAACACTCATAAATAGGCCTAATTAGCCTTGTTTTTATCCAAGTCACTAGATTCACACACCTTGCTCAACCATTCACACTTAAAACATATAATAACATTTCAATGGGTCATATAACATATTTTAAACATGAACCAAACAATTTAATATGTTAGTCACAACATATATGATGAAAAACTCTTTTAGGCCTTAAGGAGACCTAATTCATTTAGGCCTTCATTATAGCATGTTACACTTTGTCTTTCTTTAAATTCTTAAAAACTACACATACAATGGTAAAAACTCATATTAAACTCAAGTAGGACTTGGAAAATTCAATTTAGGTATAAAACACATATTAGGTCCAACCACCACTTGAACCTCTTCTCAAAACATTATTGATAATAGACCTATGCATACATACAAAATCAGTCTTGAACAATTGAATAATAGTCACAATTTTGACAAAAAAATGGAAAATATATCACATATACATAAAAATCATGACTTTATGGTCATAAAAAACTTCATTATATGACTCAACTTAGGGTATACAGGCTCAAACTCTTCTTTTGAAGTAGCCCACTCAGAACTTCTAGCTAACCTTGAAACAGAGTCATGAAAACATGAACTTATGACACTTGATAGAACATAATTAAGTAACTTAAATGCATGAGAAATATATTAAAAAAATATAAAAAAAACCTCAATAAAAATTATCATAAGATCTAAGGGAACCTATAGGTTTTATAGACCAATTTTTTGACCTTCTCTCTCAAAGACTTCACTCTACCAGACAAGCCATTTTGGCTTCAATGTTTCAAATGATTATACTAACTTAAAATATTATGAAAATTATGGATAGGTAATTAAATTCCAAAATTAAAAAAACCATGTATATTACATAATTCATATTAGGGTAAATATCCTCCATCTCATCACTGTAACTTACCTAGATTTATAATTTTACCTTCAAACACAGTCATGGTGATAGTGACTTTAACACCTATATGATCACTTTCAGAGTCTTAAAATGCATTTGGATGATATTATGAGACCATTATAATATATATATATATATATATATATATATATATATATTTATATTTATTTATGGTCAAATTATAATATTGGTCTTGCAAATCAATCTCAAGAACTTACACCTTCACTATCTTATCTGTACTAGATAGGTCGACTTACGATCAACATTTTAATCATATCCAATGACAACCAAAAAATATATCCAACATGATCATGTATTAGAATTATTGATCAACCTCTCCATGTACTTTTATTCATCCCTAATCCATAATAACAAATCCCTAATCATCTTCTCACTTATGCCTCATTTTCTCACTCTCTGCATCATTAGGTCTATTAGTGATAGGTCAAATTGTATGACTAGTTTAGCATACCTAAAGGATATAACCTTATTTTAAACCACCATGGAAATAAAATCCAATTTTAAATATTTTTACTCCATCCATTTAGCAACTTTGAGTTGGTCAACTCTATCTACAAACCAATTTCCAAGAAATAAGGCCTTTCTTGTAGGGTCCACTCACTCACATGTCAAACCAATCACACCCATAGGTGTGTGGGAGAGTTGCATACATGTTCCAATAAATTTGATTTATTATAGTTATGATACATCTTTACTTGTATATTCTTGGCTTTATAAATGCTTTCACAATGATATTGGCCAATAATAATAAGAAAACCAATTGAAGAATGATGTAATTTTGACTGAAGATCATGTAATTCCACAATTTATGTACATAATTCCATTAGAATATATTTATCACTAGGATACCTTGAAAATTTTACTAGTGCCCCTATGAAACCACCAACTCTCATATATGTGAAATTCTATAAATGAATACAAATACATTCAAAATGGGAAACTGCCTCCCAAGATGCATCAAATATTCTCTAGGCATTCAAATCAACATTATATATACAAATGAATTCATATAAAAATACATCATTTACCATTTTATAGTGATTCAAGTATTTAGGAAATCTTTAGTTAAGGGTAGTATTCATATATAGGATCTATCACCATCAACCCTTTTATAGTTAGCTAGAAAAGACTCCATTACATACTACAACATATACTAAATATGAAAGAAATTTTAAATCAAGAGTTTAAAATACATTACTAAAATAATGATAAATGTTGTCACTTATCATTATCGACTATTCAATCTTAGCATTACTCCTATTCACATCAATAGCGCTTATGTAGGCATACATCTAGATGGAAACATTTTTGGCATTTTTTCTCTCCATTGACTATACATAATATTTTCATGATGTCATTAGCTTCTTCGACCAATTAAGAATTCACTATTTGCATTGTAAACCTTAAGGGTTGTTTTGGTTTATTTAGATAAGTATTATTTATTATCTTGATATAATCTGCTATTTTACTTTTTCAAAGATATTTCGTTTGTTTCATTGATAAGTCTAACACTTTAGGTCTTGTTGGGATATTCAAACAATAGTCAAAATACTAAACATATAATCTAATCACCACATTACTTACAGTATCTTTTATTCTTCCAGTGATAAAATCATAATACTTAACACATTCTAGAACAAATTTACGTAGTTGTGTGGATGTTGGGAAAACTTGTAGCTTGTAGGATTTCTAACACTTTGGATCTTTCCCTACTTTTGATTTATTAACTTTATTTTCTTTATTATTTCCTTTCCTAATTAGACCTAGAAATTCTTCAAATGCAAGATTAGGAATTTATTCAATTAGAGTTTCTTCTTTTTCTACTCCTGACATTTGTTGTGAATAACACTAGAAAGTCTTGGTAAATGATCTTGAAAACTCAGTAATTATTCTTGTTGATTTTATAAAAGTTTTAACAACTATTTTAATTTATTGTATTATGTAACAATCCTAAGCAATATTTAAGTATTAGGAACTTTGAGTAGTAGTAAACCTTGAAAGTTTTAGGAAACTCATTCTAAGTAATAGGGTGTTGCAATACCAAGAAGGTCTAGGTATTTCTCAAGTTTTCAAGGTTGAAGACTCTGAGTGAGTGACAGGAATTTATAACTTTATGTTTATTTGGGAAAGTTAATAGAGTTGGAAAACCTATTTAAATAGAAGAAATAAATATTTTGAACTCTAGACAAGCAATTAGTAACTGGAAATTCAAGTAGGCAATTCCCCTTAAGAACTTCATGTAACATGAGACTAATTATTCATGTTCAAGATTCTGAGTAAGTAACAAGTCATAAAGAGACTAGGTAGATAATCTAGGTAAGTTACTAGGTAATTACAAAAAAATATATATCTTTTGGGATTTTGTTTGAGATTTTCATATGCAAAGTATTTATGGATGATTTACAAGGATTTAACAACACTATGCATGCAAATAATGACTTATAATATAAAGCAAAACAAGAAATGACAGAAAAACATTTCAAGCAATGCATGAAATTTTACTAGAGAAAAATGAGATATAAAAATATAATTATATCATGAAACTTAGTGGGAAAAAAAATAAATACCTTGACTACAAATGGGTTATGAAAATTTTGCACCAAAATTGCTCTAGAAGCTCAAACAATGTCATTGGGTATTCGCATGGGCAATAACTAAGATAGAAAATTTTAAAATTAGGTGTGAAATGAGGTGTAATTATTTGATATTTATATTAACCTATACAGTAATGATAACTAAGTGACACATGTGAGGGTATCCATGTAAGAATTTTGTCAATTATTGGGTTTCATGAATTACTTCACTTAATTTGGTCTACAAAGTCAAGTACCTCTGTAACCCCAATTTGGTCTAAGCTTATGAATACTTTGGGATTATGAAACTTTATTGCTTTTAATTATAATTTAATCAAGTGAAATAATGTAAATTTAGAACCCTATATTGTTCTAATTAGTGTTTTGTGGGTTTACAAATCTACTTTACTCAGCTTTTATGATTTTGAGAAGTAAAGTCATTTCACAATTCTAATTTAATTTGGATGATTTAAATCAAGTTTTTGATGACACCTTACTTCACATTTATCATTTTGAATAGGTAAATTAAATTTGATAACCTGATTTATCCTATAAATGATCTCAAACACTTAGTTTTTTCAATTTATTGGAAAGATCGACAAATGGGTTTTATGATAATGACTCAGGTAGACATTTTCTAACGTTTTGGAGTAATTTGAAGTAATTTTGATAACAACAGAGATTATGATGAAAATTACTAAATTTTAAGTCTTATTTAGGGGACTAAGTTTTGACAAGGATAATTGACTCTCATAAGATAAAATACAAAAATTTCAATAGGGGTAATCCAAAATTTCCAAGTGTGAAATTTTAGGGACACTAGTTGGCTCTGATTGAGGACATCTTTGTTTCTATCAGAAAGAATGAAAAAATGTGAGATCCTAATATCTATAGTTTAATCTTTATATGTTGGGTATATACTCATTATAATATAATGAAATTTCAATTCCATCTTGGTAAGCTAGGATGAAGATATCTTTTCCATCAATTTTATTTATTATGAAAGGTCATTTCGAAAGTGAATCAAATTTTCCATGCATCCCTTTTGGTTCTTTTCACTTATCCCATAGAAGGACCAAGTCACCAACTTCAAACTTTATTTATGAATCCTTTTTGTCAAAAATCTTATTCACTTTCATCTGATGACTAGTTAAAGGTCAACAACTTGAGTACTAACTTCTTGTAGTTCATATAAAAACATAATCCTCTTATCAAGTGAATCTTGATAAGTTGTATCTTCAATATCCTTAGACAATTGTAAAGAAAGAAACTCTATGGTGATGGGTATTTCATCATCTATTCCATAAAGAAACTAAAATTGTGACATGAAAATGGATTTATTTGGAGTGATTCTATCATCCCATAATGTATCAAATAGCTTCTTGTGCTAGGTAAATTGATTAGCATCCACTAGCTTGTGAATGATAGCCATCAAGTTCTTGTTACTTCATAGGCTTGGCCATTCCCCTAAGGATAGTAATTTTAAGAGTGAAATAAATATATTCCATATAAATAATCTATTTTAGTTGAAGAGAAGTTATTTACATTATCTGTTACTATCTTGTGAGGAAAACCAAACCTTACTATAATGTTTTCCTTGATAAAATCACATACAGCTTTAGAAGTGGCTTGCTTGATAGGAATGGATTATACCCACTTGTTGAAGTAATATATGGTGGTTAATACATAAAAATGGTTGGTACTTGAAGAGGGATTCAACATGCCAATAGAATTTATGCCCCACTAATGGAATGGTTCATTGATTGTGACTATTTTTAAGGTAATGATAGAAACTTTAGATGTCCCATAAAATGTTGACATGATTGACATTTAGAAACCCAATCCAAACTATCCTATAAAATAGTGGGCCAATAATACCTTGATCATATAATTTTATGTGCCATAACCGATGCTAAAAAGTGACCTCCACATGTTTTATCATGGAACTATTCTAGTGGATTTTTTATTTTTCTTTATCCATATAATGGAATAAGACACAATCAATTCCTCTTTTATAAAAACTGTTATCCCAAAGGAAAAAATCCTTTGACTTCACCTTGATGGTATGTTTTTTTTATGTGTAAGATAGCTATACATTCTCTATAAATTGGGAAGAAAATAATCTTGCTATACCATTCATCAACAATATAAACAAAAAGAACTATGGGTAAATTTTCATCTGATTCAACTTGAAGTAAAGAAACCATCATATATATGTAATATGTTTTACTTTCCATCATTAATTAGCACAATCCTCTTCCTTTCACTACTTTTTTTGGTTTTGAAGATCAAAATCTTAAACCTTAGGTACTGAGGTGCCTCTTAGAAATCCCAACTTTTTCTATGTTAGAATAGATTTAATTGTAGTGTTAGGTACATATAATTTACTATGTAAAGATAAGATATAGTACTTGAAGTTTTTACATGCTTTTACTATAGAGAAGGCCTGTTTTCCATATGTGTATACTTTAGTTCATAACTTTCCAATCGATAGCTAATGAAAGCTATGAGAGATTCAATATCTTTAACATTATTTTATATAAGTATAGCTGACATGGTATGTTCAGAAGAATAACAATAGATAATGAATTACATACTAAAATATGGAGAAAATAACACTAGATATTGAGATATGGCTATCTTAATCTTTTCAAACTCCATCTTATCTCTAGCATTCCACTTGAATTCTTACTTCTTCATAATGTCAGAAATGTGGTGAGTTAACTCAACAAAGTTAGGAACGAATCTTCTGAAGAAGTTAACCTTACCAAAAAATTGAAATACCCCCTTCTTAGATGTAGATATAGATAGACTTTGAATGGATTTCACCCTATTTGGATAAATCTTCATTCCTTTCTTTAAGATGATGTGACTAATAAGTTTCCCTTCAGTTATAAAAAATATTGATTTCTTAGGATTCAAAGAGATCTAATGTTTCTTTCACTAGATGAGAACCTCTTTTAAATTAGCTAAATGATTACCTATTTTCTTGGAGAAGGATATAAAGTCATCAATATATATAACTATACTGTCATTCTTTATATGTGCAAATTTTAGATCCATCACTTGTTGAAAAGTTGCTCTGGCATTAACAAGACCAATGGGCATCTTTTGATAGGTAAAAGTCCCCCATGGTGTTGTGAAAGTTCTCTTGTATTGATCTTCTTCCACCACTTTTATTTGGTTATATAATAAAAATTTGTCTAACATGGACAAAATTTTTGAACAAGTAACTAGTTGTAATGTATGGTCCAAAATGGACAATAGATAGTTATCTTTCGAATAAGCTTGATTAAGATTATAAAAATCAACACATAAAAATATTTCTCCATTCTTATTTCTTAATAAGACAATAATATCTAACCATGATGAATTATTAATGGGATAAATGATCTTAGCATTAATTAGATTCTATTTTTCAATAAAAATAGTACCTATGATTGTTGGGTTATGATGGCAAAACTTTTACCTAAAAAGTTTTGCCTCTGGCTGAAGTGGAATGTAATGTTGTACCTCTTTTCTCTGAAAGGCTTCAGGTATTTATAAGACCAAGAAAACATGTCAATATATTTCCTAAAAAGATTAGTGAATGCTTCTTTTTCCTTTTGGAAACAACATTTTCCAATGTTGACCATCTTGGGCTATTTTTCAGTACCCAAATTAACCTATTATACTTATAAACAAGAAGTATCACCATACTCTTTCTTTTTCTTTAGAAAATGATCATGCCTATCCAAAATTTATTCTAAAGAAATTAACCCTTTAGGGATTTTATTTCCCTTCAATTAAATCAAATCTTCATTATCATCATACTCAGGGTTATTTTTAATTCTTATTATCTGGCTGGAATTAAACTAACCCCTTCAAAATATATTTCTTAAAAATTATCTTATTGCTCAAAAAAAGTAGCTATCTATTTGTCATCATTAAAAACCTACCACTGATCAACATTATTTGGAACCCTTGGATGGAAAGCCATCTCCAATCTATAGTCACTTTCTTAACAAAGTGTAGGATGTTTATTTGTCATGAGTAGAGCTGTAGTAACCATAAGAGAATCAATTAAAGAAACTAATCCTTTAGGAATTTTATTTCCCTTGAATTAAATCAAATCTTCATTATCATCATGCTCAGGGTTAGTTTTAATTATTGTTATTTGGCAGGGAATTAAACTACTTCCTTTAAAATATAGTTTTTCAAAATTATCTTATTGGTCAAGAAAAGTAGCTATCTATTTGTCATCATTAAAAACCTACTATTAATCAACATTATCTAGAACCCTTGGATGGAAAACCATCTCTAATATATAGTCACCTTCTTGAAAAAGTGTGGGGTGTTGATTTGTCATGAGTAGAGCTATAGTAACCATAAGAGAATCAACTCTAGAGTTCTGATAATGAGGAATGAAATTGATTGAAAAGGTTGAAAAATCTAGTGTTTCATTCAAAACTTGATCATGGCAGTGATTTAACTTATCCTTTTTAACTTGGTATTATCCATGAATTTTCCTTATAATTAATTCATCATCTGTTTTTGCTTTTAAAGGTCTCACTCTTATTTTTTATTTTCATAATCCTAACAATAGTGCTTCATACTTTGTTGTGTTAGTATTTTCAAACATTAGTGTGTAAGAATGGCGATATACCTTATCATCAAGTGATATCAATACAACCCTAGTACCTAAACAAGGGAACTACAGATGCCATCAAATTCCAAAGTCAATATTTTCTATTCTTCTTCTTGTGTCTCTAGTTCTTATATGTCCTTACACAATTCAAGGGAATAGAATCTATAATTTGATTCTTCAAAAAGAATCCATGATCTTGGATCATCTAACTTCGAAACTATGTACTTAGATTTATTCTAAGGTTTATGTTTTTGATTTACACCTTTGATTGGAATATGAGTATAAGACAAATCCATCTTGACTTCTCCCATAGTTTTGTAAAAAAGTTTCCACTTAACAACATTTCATAAGAAACAAGAATATCTATTATTAGAATTATCATTTTAAGCCTCTTATCTGAAAAACCTACTAGAACAACTTGAGCATCTTTGATTTATCTAATCAAGGGAAATTATACTTCCATTGATTAAAATATCCATATTAACTTAGTTAGATTGAGGCCAAGGGCATTGACTACTTTAGCAAGCATGACAATATCAGAAACTCCAAAATCCATAATACAACTGCTCAACTTGAACCCATTGATTAAGAGAGATACATAAAATGGCTCTATTCTTTCATATATATAAATAGGTGTAGGAGAGGTAGTTATATTATTATTTTGGAAAGAGACCTATTTAGGAGTAGGTAAGATACCTTGTGAAGCATTAGTAATATTGTTTGATCCTTTAATTTGAACATACTTAACTAGTCTATTTAGTTGATTTAGATAAAACATCAGGTATTCAAATTTTGACATTTGAATCTTAGTTTTCTTAACATGGTCAATAATGTCAAAATAAGATATGGACATAGACAAAGTAGGATTAGCTTCAAAATTATGAGTGACCATTTTATGAGGTTGAAAATAAGATGTTACATATTTATATTTTGGAGCAAGAGAAGAGGGTAAAGGACTACCTCTTTTGAGGATGCCAACATCTGACCTAGGGTCTTCTTTCTCTGTCCCTTGTTCCTTGGAAGATTTTTCACCAAATTTCTAAATTTGTGATCTTGTATATATTACAAAAGAGTGATTATGATCGTATTTAAACATTTCTTCATAATCTCTTTCTGATTCATATTTAAGGTAGCCTATATTAGTCACCAGTAAGATCTACAAAATAATTCTCATTAGTAAATCTTTAATCAAAATCAATAGCCATATGATCTTTTTCATTGATTTCAACATCGTTTTTCAAAACATCCTCAATCACCAATATTTTTAGAGGTCTAGCAATATGATTCTAGTTTTGGTTATTAAAATTACATATAGGTGCATTCCTAATAAGAGAAAAAAGAGAATTTTGAGTTATTTTCCTTTTAA
Organism: Torreya grandis; assembly: GCA_037957365.1. Lineage (NCBI taxonomy): Eukaryota > Viridiplantae > Streptophyta > Pinopsida > Cupressales > Taxaceae > Torreya > Torreya grandis. The sequence continues at coordinate 377,886 of JARHVA010008707.1, read as the reverse complement.
CTTGCAACGAGTCATTAGCTAATTTATACAATAGGGGATTAGTAGTGGTTTGTCATGTAAAAATATGTATACAAAATAAAGGTGCACTTGTGAATAAAAACATATGTGCACGTCTATTTTACCCTTGTGTGGATAATCTATTATAGTTTCCCTAGTAAAGTCACCAAAAATAATTAGCTAGATATTTTATAGTCTAGTAAAAAATACCTAGGTGTTCATGGGATTAAATCTCATTCATTTAATGGTGAAGCTCATGTATGTTTATGTTTATCTACTTTGACTATTCACACTTTTAGTTTTTTACAACTTATATAAATTATGAACATGATATACACAAGTTATATTATTTTTTAGTGCTACTTTTGTCATAAAGTTCATGAACCATAATAGAATGATTTTGCATCAAGTAAGTAATAAATTTATAGATTATACAAAGAATATATTAGAAAGTGGAGTATAAGAAAACTATAATCTATGAAAAGAAATTATACTTCACAATAAGCAATTTTTACATATCTTATTGTATTCATATAAATAGATAAACATATAAAATGTGATAATTATTTTGGAAAATGATTATGAAAAATTGAATTCATATTTATATTAAACAATGACAAAAAATTTACCATTTTAGTCCTCACATAATACACCAGAAAATCTCTTTAGATGTAAAGTTTCTTAGAAACCAACTTTCTTCTTATTCACTTTGAACAAAGTTCATACAAAAACTTACAAAAATCTAAATACAAAATTTTAGATTGGTTAGTATTTTTTATATAATAGTTATATTGGTTTTCTAAATTTACCTTCTCCTTATATTCAGGTCTTATCCCATATTTATACCACTTTTAGATATCAAATAAAATTAGGAGAGAAATCTTTGAATTTATCATGTGCTGCTTTAAATTTTGAAAACCATTGGGAGACATCTTCACTAAATTTCTCATCTGTGATGTGAAATGGCTAATAACATGTATCTCTTCTTAGTTTAATTTTTTATATCAAATATAACTTCTTTGCATGGTGTGGTGTGCTCATCTCACTTAAGTAATTTGTTTTTATAAAATGACTTCAAGTAATAACATCTAGCCAAGTTACTTGAGTCTTTAATTTTATAAAGGAACTTACTTTTATAACTAAAATTCTTAACTGACATTAATTATAAAATAACTACTTAAAAAAATATGTCAAATACATTTTTTAAATTGTTTGAAGAAAATAGAAGAAGTTGAGAATAGAATTAATAGTAATCACTCTAATTCATGAATTTTTGTTTTCCACTTTTCTTTGTAGTTGATGTGTTATGACCACATAATCTGATTGTTTTTTTGTTTCAAATCTCATTATCTCATTTTCCATCCTTTTATAGTAACCTTTCACCTTCTTAAGATTAGGTTCCAACCTTTTGACTTGTTGATGACTTTTAATTAACTCCTTTATTGATTTCACTATGAATGGAGTCATGGCCTCTTTAATTACTTTCTTGAATTCTTGGTGTAATTTTTCATGTGTCCTTCATAGTTCTTCTAACCAAACATTCTTGAGATAGAAGATAGAATCCTCTATATCTATTTTCAAATTGTGATCATTTCTTGTAGAGTCTTCATTTCTTCAAGCATTGCTCCAAAAATATGCATGCAAAAAGATATGATATGATCTTCTTGTTTTTATTTTATCACTAATCCATATGGAATAATCTTTTCTAAAATCAAAATATTTTAACTTAAAACATTTATTTTTCAAAGGCTATCATATTGCAATTCATATATTCCACTTTCATTTTCATTCTCCTTCATCATTGTTTTTAGTTATGCTAATTTATTCTTGATATCAATGAAATTGCCTTAAACCTTAGGAAACCATTTCTATGCATTTTGTATCATTTTATCTATCCATTCATCAACTACTTTGGGCTTATCACTAGTTTATTCTACCAATGTTATTATTTGATGATCAATTATATCTCCTAAAAGTAATGACTGCTAGGGAACAAATCTTACCACTTTGGTAATTATTTCACATAGGTTAGAAATTTGTTCCTTTAGTTTGGCTTTATCAACTTTTACTTCATCAATCTCCTAAAAAAGGGTATTGATAAGAGTATGTGTGTCTTAATTCAGACCCTCTCTAGTGACTTCCCTTAGGGATACCTTTGTAATTTCCAAGTCTTCTTCAATTATTTTACTCTTATACTTACCTTATTGAGGAACTTATATTTCTAAAAAAAATTGACTTAAATGTTCAATTATCAATTTTAAAGTCACTCTAGAATTCTTGGGATTTTTATCCTTATCATCAAGAGATTTCAAAAATTAAAAGTCTATATCTTTTAAATTTATTTCTTCTTTTGATTCAAGAGTTGTTTGTAATAGCAACCATGAGGAGAAAGTTGTACTAGTGGAAGTAGCTGAACGCATCACCATTTGTTGTTGATTATCTCCCCCCTTTATCTCTTGAGAAGGAACTTCTTATGTATCTATAATACCTTGTATATTAACAACATTAGAATATATTTCTTCATCTTTATATTTTTCTATTTATTTTTCAAAAGTTTCATTTTTTTCTTCTCTAGTATTTTTATTCCTTGGTTCAAATTTTATCTTTTGTTATGATATCTCCTGAGATGAGATCACCTCTCTAGTAGTTATCTGCTTTAGATCTTTTTGGATAAGAATAGGAGGAATGGTATGCTAATCATAAAAATAAAGTGGAGGTGGATTATTAGGTGGAGAAGATGAGGGAAGAGGAGGAAAAACATCCATCTCTTTTCAAAAAGATTTCTTAGGAGATTGGATGCTAGGAGACTTCAGATGTGGCATAAGTATGGATGGATCTACATCTTTCACTACTAGATGTATGTTCTCCACAAATAATGAAGATGGAGATTTTCAAACATATTTCTTAGGATATTTGGTGTAGGAGACTTTGAAGGTGGCATGATTGTGTATGGAACTACTTATTTCACTACTAGATGTATGTTCTCAACTAATACTGAAGATGAATATGTTGCAGGTGTGGTAGAAATAGGAGTGATAGGAGAAGTAGGGTTTATGGAAGAAACTAGAGGAGATGTAAAGGTAACTAACTAAATTCACACCTTTTCTTTTACCAAAGAATATGTGTCATCAACATTCTTCTTGAATTTTAACTTCTTCTTTAGGTTTTGACTACCTTCTCCTTGCATCATTTTCCTTTTATGATTTACTTGGCCAATTTTTGTCATTATTAACTCCTTCATGTAGTATCCCTTAATGAGAAGCCATGTTGAAGTCATAATAAGAACCATTAAAGTTATCTAAATAATAATATTTACCTAATTCTTATTGTAATAAATTTTTGGGAGTGGAGCATGATCTCCTCCCATTTCATGACAATAATAAAAAATTAGTTGTCCATCAACTTCCATGTCTTCAGTAATTGTAGAAAAATCGAATGATCAAATTTGTTGAACAATCATCCTCATATTATACATTCTTCTCACTTCAAATTCATCTCTACAATAAATTAAGAAATATTATAGGGTAGGGATATGCATATATTCAAGATAAGCTATGTTTTATGTTATACCTCTATGTAGTCATATAAAATATGAAAAGTGGTAGCTTGAGTGTGGCTTATGACACTCAACCAATAGGTCCCTCTTTCTTTATTTCATGACCCTAATAGGCATCTTTTCATTGATTCCCAATCATTTGTATCCCTCTAAATAGTGATTCAACCTCTTATAGGCAACATTTCTAGTGATGATTCCATTTCCTAGGTCATGTTCCTTTAGGACTATAGAGCCTAACTTAGACTATAGCACTAGACCCTAGAGTGTCCATTTTTTATTTTCCTATTTAAGTGCATTTTCACCACCATCAGTCATTTCCTTCCAGAGTTGGAAATATTATCATTGATGTGAAAGGTCTATCATTGTTGGTGATAAAGCCCCCATAGCATTTAATAGTGTTTTTAATGCTCATATCTTAGCTAATGTTTTTTAATATTTATTTAATATTAATGAATATATTTTTCATTGTGTAAAGTCAAAATAGGGCTCATGAAGAAGTCAAAGAGTCATGAGTTAAAGGCAAAAGAAAGAAAGGATTCATTTTCCAAAGAAAGGTCACTTTGAGGAATTGAAAGAGTCACCAAGTGAATACAAAAGATCGTATGGTGCATTTTTCCATGAATATTCACCTTAAATAATTTAAAAGGTCACCAAGATAAATACAAAATGTGAAAGGATGCTTTTGCTCATGAAGGGTGACCATGTGACTTTTCAAATAGAAAGATTTAAAGAGTCATGCAAGTTTGGTGCCATTTTCGATGAGGAGTGAAAAGTCACAAAAGGTGAATGCCAAAGGTCATTTGGAAAGATATAAATAAAGGCTTGGGAAGCCATTTTTAATATACAAGCAAGTGAATAAGTGCATGGTTTTATCTATCTAGGAAGAGCAAGAGGAGAGAAGAGAAAAGAAATAGATGTAGTAATATTATATCATTGGTTGAGAAAGAAATATTGTGAGATAGTTGTGTTTTTATACATAAGAGGGGTTGGTGCTCTTGTGGGTTAGTGCTCATGAATCATTATTATGTTGGTGTTTAGTAAAGGGTTTGGTACTCTTATGGGTTGGTGGTCATGAATCATGGATGTGTTGGTGCTCAGCAAAGGGGTTGGTGTTCATATAAGTTGGTTCTTACAAATTTTGTAATTTGAGTTGGTGCTTATTCATATAATTTAAATTATTCTATATTATTTTTCTCACATTGGGTTTCCACATAAAAATCTAATCTCTCTCTCTCTCTCTCTCTCTCTCTCTCTCTCTCTCTCTCTCTCTCTCTCTCTCTCTCTCTCTCTCTCTCTCTCTCTCTCATGGTGCATGTTATTGCTTCAATTGTATTACATATCTTGAATGTATGATTAAGTGGTTAAATAAAAGGAATTTTATTAAGTAAAATATTTTAAAGATGTATGATATACTGATTCACCCCGCTATTAGTATATGTTGTTCTTAATAATTGGTATCTAAGCATGTTCTTTCAGAAATAGTTTAATAGCTTGAAGGTAAATTAGTAAAGCATGATGGCTAGATCACATGAAGGTTTTTCTACAAATAAGGCACCTTTTCTTGATGGAAAAAATTATGCCTTTCGGAACATAAGGATGAGGGCTTACTTGATGTCCCATGTATTTGACATTTGAAAATTAGTGGTGGAGGAATACAAAGATCCATAGACACTTGTAACTAATATGGAAATTTAATACTAAAGCTTTAAATGCTATTTATGTGAATCAAAATTTGTTAAAGTTATGAAATACAAATCTACTCATGAGACTTGGGAAAAGATTGAGAATATTTACAAAGGTGATGGAATATTTTAAAAAGCTAAGCTCCAAGATTTTAGAAGACAATTTGAATGCTTGAAGATGGAAGAGGAAGAAAATATAGCATGTTATATTTTTCAAGTTTATCAAATAGTTAATCAAATTCAAGGACTTAGAGAAAAATTGGAAGAGTCAATGGTGGTATAAAAGGTTTTGAGATCTCTACCAATGAAATATTATGTAAATGTTTTAGTAATTAAATAGATGAAGGATATATCCAGTCTAAAGATGGATGAACTACGTGGTATTCTTATGGCATATGAGATGCGTACTAAATAAGAAAAACCCTCAAAGAGGGAAGATACTTTCAAGACATCAAAGAAAGACAAGGCTAAGATTAAAGAATCAAGTGACAGCTCTAGTGATGAAGAAGATGATAATGGATCTCTATTCATCTATAAGCCTAAAAGAGACATAGGTAAATATCAAGGAAAGTTATCATTTAAATGTTTTAAATGTGGTAAGATTGGACATTTTTTAGCTAAGTGCCTAGACAAGAAAAATGGTGATAATCAAGAAGGAAAGTCTACATACAAGAAGAAATTAAAAGGCAAATACAATAAGGGACTGAAGAAGAAGAGTTTATATTCTAAAGATCCTAGCTTAGTCAAAGACAGTGCAGTTAGTGACTCAGATAAAGAAGAATTTATATTCATGACCATACATGAAGATGCCTCTACAAGCAAAAGTAAAAATGATCAAGAAAAAGAACACGATGAAGCTAAGGTGAATCTAAAAGGAAAACTCATTTGTGCCTTAGAATAATTAGAAGATATTTAGAAGATGATTCAAATATTGAAGCACCAGATCAAGAAAAATGAAAAAGAGTCAAAGGAAATTATTGAAGATCTATAAGAACATATTGAATAAGCCAAAAAGATTGAAGAAGATCTAATAGATCAATTTGAAAAATTAAGTGAATAATGTGAAAAGCATTTTGTTAAAATTGACTTTTTAAAAGTAAATCTTAATAAAATAATTAAAGTAGTCAGTGATAAAGCAATCAATGATTCAAAATTTTAGAATGACACTAATATGTTGAATAAGATATTAAGAATTTAAAAATCAATATCAAATAAGAAAATAATTAGACTTGAAAATAAAAAGAGATATGCTAAAGTTCTTACAAAAGAAGAAACAAAAATAGAAGAAGTTAAGAATGTAGAAGTTAACTCAAACAAAGAAGGCTTGAAGGAACAAAGATACAAAAGACAATCAAGCCAAAGATACACAAATCAGAATAGGTTTTATTTTCATGGTTATTGTTTTTATTTTAATGGTTATGGTCATAAGAAAATATAATGTTGGAAAAGAGATAACAATTTTAGAAATAAGGAGAAAGAAACTTATGTAGAGTCAAGTAGAAGCCACAACTCTTTTTCTCCTCTATCATTTTTTGATGAAGAGGCCATAATAAGTTCTAAGTGAAATAATTTTAAACACATAGCCTAGTATTATAGATGCATGTTATATTTACTCAAGAAGGACTAAAGTTTCAAGGCTCCATTCATCAAGAAGAAAGTTTAGACATGTTCACGGTAGAAGAAACAACCTAAAAAGTCTATGTTAATCCAAATAGATTTGCATGCAAGAAATGAAGAAAAGCCATGGTTCATTGACAATAAATGTTTGAGGCACATGATAAGAGACAAGATCAAATTCATAACTCTAAATAATATCAATATCAGTATAGTGAAATTTGGATATAATACCACTACCATAATAACCAAAAAAGGTACATTAAGTTTGGAAAATAGTAGAACTAAGACTAAAAAAGTTCTATATGTAGGTCTTTAGCATAATTTATTGAGTGTAAGTCAAATGTGTGATCAGGGACACACACTAAAGTTTTATGTAGAATGTTGTAAAATTATGAGAAAATATCTAGATATGTTGATTGCAGATGCTCAGTGAACACCCAACAATTTTTATATGTTATCAGATATCAAAGGTCAAAAATGTTATATGAGTTAGGTTAATGAAAGTTAGCTATGACACAATAGAATGGGACATATAAATTTTGAAAATCTTGTCAAAATCATCAAGAAACAAATATTCATAGATATTATAAAGATTATAAATCCTTCTAACACACTTTGTGAGATATGTCAACATGGGAAGTAGGTCAAAAGATAGTTTAAAACAAAAGAATACTCGTCCACTCAGATGTTAGAGCTTGTTCATATTTATTTATGTGGACCTATGAGAACTAAAACTACTCAAGGTGGGAAATATTTCATGTTGATTATTGATGATTTTACATGTATGACTTGGATGATGTCTTCAAAAAAAATCAAAATCTTTCAACCACCTCAAAGCATTTAAGGCTTTTGTTGAGATTAAAATTGATTTGAAGATTAAGTGTCTGAGATCAAATCAAGGAGGATAATTCATTTTAGATGAGTTTATTGATTATTTTTAAGACCATGGGATAAAGAGACATTATTTAACAACTAGAAATCCATAACAAAATAGAGTAGTTGAGTAGAAAAGTAGAACAATTTAGGAGATGGTGAGGACAGTTCTAAATGAATCCAAGATACTAGATAAATATTAAAGAGAGATAGTAGGTACAATAGTGCATATTTATAATAGAGTGTTATTGAGATTTAATAGTGACAAGACTCCTAATGAGCTATAGAAAGAAAAACTAGCTATAGTTGATTACTTCAGAGTTTTTGGCAATAGATGCTTCATGAAGAGAAACAATGAAAAATTGAGTAAGTTTGAATCTAAAATAGATGAAGGTATGTTTCTTGGATATTATAGAAAAATTAAATATTATAAATGTTATCACAAAACAACCAAGAAGATTTTTGAAATTGCAAGTGTTAGGATAGATGAAGATGTAGCACAAAGAGCTAGTGATCAAGTAGACACTCTTAAAATTAAGAAAGAAGAAGATTTTAAAGAATCAAATGAGGATGAGGAGAAAAAGGACACCAAGACCCCATCCAAATATGTTCATAGAAGTCATAATAAGAGTGACATCATCAAGAATATAAGTGAAGGAGTTTTCACAAAAAGGATGATGGTAAGTGAATCTGAGCAAGTTGATTTTTCTTTGTTATCCAGAATTTAGCCTAAAACATTTTTAGAAGATAGACATGATGAGCACTGGGTTAAGGTAATGGATGAAGAATTAAATTAGATAGAAAATAATGATACTTGGAATTAATTCATAGAATAAAATATCAAAATGTGATAGCAACAAAATGCGTATATAAAAATAAGTTAAATGAAGATGGTGAACTTACCAAGAATAAAGCAAGGTTAGTATGTAAAGTATATGCTCAAATTGAGGGTTTTAGATTTTTAATAAGATTTTGTACCAGTGGTAAGGCTAGAGGCTATTATAATGTTTCTTGTATATGTAATGTTTAATGATTTAAATGTGTTTCAAATGGATGTCAAGTCTTCCTTCTTGAATGGGAATCTAGAAGAGGAGGTCTACATTGAGTAGCCTAAGGGATTTATTCTCTCAAACGATAGTAGCCATGTATGTAGATTAAAAAAAGCATTATACAAATTGAAACAAGCTCCTAAAGATTGGTATGTAAGACTTGATAAGTACCTATAAGATCAAGGTTTCAAGAGAGGTTTTTTTGATAGTAATCTCTACATCAAAATGGAAGGTGAGCATCAATTCATTGTTGTGGTATATTTTGATGACATAATATTTGGAAAAGAAATTGAAAAGATGACAAAAGAATTTTTTGAGAATTTGCAAAAGGAATTTGAGATGTCTATGTTGGGAGAATTATCATTTTTTTATGGTTGTAAATATTTTAGTTAGATAAAGAAATTTTCATATCTCAGAGTAAGTATGCCAAGGAAATGTTGAAAAAAATTGGTTTTAAAGATTGTGCACTAGTGAGTACACCAATGGGTATAAGGAATAAGGTGAGTAAGTAAGGATGAAGATTCACCTATTATATATGAATATTTGTATAGACATGTGATTGATAGTATTTTATATTTGAAAGCATCAAATACAAAAATTATGCATGTAGTAATCATGGTTATGAGATATCAGGCAGCCCCAAAGGAGAGTCATGTTTAGATGGTGAATAGAATATATAGATATGTCAAGAAGACATTGGATTATTGATTATGGTATCCTAGAGGTATAGATTTTAGTTTTTGGTTGATTATATAGATTCAGATTGGGTAGGTTGTTTTAGATGATAGAAAGAGTACAAGTGGAGGAGTTTTCTTCCTTGGTGATAGCTTAGTATCATGGCTAATAGAAAGTAGAACTCAGTATCACTTTCTATATTTGAATCAAAATATATTGAGCAGTGTTGTGTTGTACTCAACTAATTTTGATGAAGCAAACTTTAGAAGTAATCAAGGTAAAATATGATGAACCTATTTTTATTTTTTGTGACAACACAAGTGCTATGAATATTTTTAAAAATCTAGTGATGCATTTGAAAACAAAACATATTCCTACCAAATATCAATTTTTGAGAAAGTAGGTGGCAGATCAATAGATTAAAATGGAATAAATTAGTAATACATAATAGATTGTAGATATTTTCACAAAGGCACTACCAAAAGACACATTTGATTATCTACGAGAGAAATTGAGAGTTTACTTCCTGCCATTAAGGATCAACATCATTTGAGGGCAAGTTAAGTGTTAGATCTAGGATAGTCCCTCTGTCATTGATTTCAAAGGGGTAGAAGAATATAAATAGGGATAGGAATAGGTATAAGACTAGGTATAAGTATAGGTACAAGATGCTACAGTAAGGGGGAGTTACTATATGTTTTTTAGATGGTAGTATATGGAGGCTAGCATGTGCAGTACATGTTTTAAGATGTGGTAGTTTTAGTTTGAAGTTACCATCAATGACAAATGGGGAGATTGTTGTAAATATTTTTATTTATGTCAAAGTTTTAGCATTGTTGGTGATAAAGGCCTCATAGCATTTAATGGTGTTTTTAATTTTCATATCTTGTATAATGTGTGTTAATATTTATTTAATATTAACTTATTTATTTTTGGTTGCATAAAGTCAAAAGAGGGCCCATGAAGAAGTCAAAGAGCCATGAGATAAAGACAAAATAAGGAAATGATGCATTTTCCCATGAAGGGTCACCTTGAAGAATTTAAAGAGTCACCAAGTGAAGATAAAAGAGGGTATGACACATTTTTCCATGAAGAGTCAGCTTAAGGAATTCAAAAGGTCACCAAGATAAAGACAAAATGGGAAAGGATGAATTTTCTCATGAAGGGTCACCATGTGACTTTTCAAATACAAGGATTCAAAAGGGTCATGCAAGTTTGGTGCCATTTTCCATGAGGAGTGAGGGGTCACAAAGGGTGAATGCCAAAGGTCATTTGGAAAGATATAAATAAAGGTTTGGGAAGCCATTTGTAATATGTAAGAAAGTGAGTAAGTTCATGATCTTATCTATCTAAGAAGAGAAATAAGAGAGAATATAAAAGAGAAGAGAAAAGAAAGAGATACAATAGTATTCTATCATTTGTTGAGAAAGAAACATTGTGAGATAGTTGTGTTTTTATACACAAGAGGTTTGGTGATTCTATGGGTTGGTTCTCATGAATAATTATTGTGTTAGTGCTTAAAAAAAATGGTTCTTACTCCTTTGGGTTAGTGTTCATGAATCATTGTTGTATTGGTGCTCAATAAAGGGGTTGGTGCTCCTACAAATTAGTGATTGTGAAATTTTTAATTCAAGTTAGTGATTATTCATATACTTGATATTGTTCTTTATGTTTTTTCCTACATTGGGTTTCCACATAAAAATCCTCTCTCTCTCTCTCTCTCTCTCTCTCTCTCTCTCTCTCTCTCTCTCTCTCTCTCTCTCTCTCTCTCTCTCTCTCTCTCTCTCTCTCTCTCTCTCTCTCTCTCTCTCTCTCTCTCTCTCTCATGTGGTGCATGTTATTGCTTCAATTTTATTGCATATCATGAATTTATGATTAAGTGGTTAAAGAAAAGGAATTTGATTAATTAAAATAATTAAAAGATATATGATATATTGATTCACCCCCTCTCAGTATATCCCATGCTTAACATATAGTTCCTATCCTCCTTATTATTAGCTTAATTTGAATAAATTTAACCCATGACCAATAAATACCTATAAAATCCCATTCAAAGTTCATTTAGAATGGGTTGTAAAATATCCTAAATCAAGTAAGAATACAAGTAAGTTTGCTTAGGCATTTTTATCTATTCTCTGCATACAACCATCTAATATAGCCATAAGCTTATTCAAATCCTTTGACCAATCCCTATCCTCCTCAAGCACACCTAGTTTAGTAATTTATATCTTCATATAAACTATTTCACAAATCACATCAAGTGGGAGAACTACATATGGCTTGATCCTTCTTCATAGTATTGGTATATAGGTATCGTACCCACACAAAGGGGTATGAATACACATTCAGTGCATCTTACACACACTAACCCTCCACTCTTTACCAAATTTTGTCAAAGCATAATTAAGTATATGGTTTGAATACTAAATCCACTCTATAGGGATTTTTGCAGACATACAATAGTCAAAATTTCATAGGAAGGCTCACATAGACACGTCGAACATAACCCAGAAAGCTCAGGTCTTTTGGACAATAGCGGCACAAGAGGAATAAAGCATCAGACCCCATGGTGTCCTATATAAACACTCCTGTTCAAACTTAAAATGAAATATGTACCCTAATTTTTGACACTATCCTAGTCCTACATAGTAAATTGTAGACTCTATCTCGGCCATCTCAATCCATCTCTAGCTAAGTCTTATTTTTTGTACATTTATTACTATTTATAAAAAGGTTTAAAATATAGTTAAATTATATGAATAAGTAGCTTAATTATTTCATATTTATTTACTTATTTATTACTCTAGACCTTTAACTAAATTAGGAATAATAAATTAATATTAGTAAAATAGTTAAATGAGTTTGAGAACTTGACTTTGTTTGCACACAAAAACCCTAGAAACCCTAGGGTAAATTCCTTGTTGATTTTTACAATATTTTTCTAATTTTTTACTTCCCTATTTAAATAAAAAATTCAATTTAAATTTTAAGATTCCATAGTACTTTTAATGTTTTTATTTTTATTTCAAACCCTAGTTGCACACACTAGATCCTTTCAAATCAAGAATTTTCTAGTAATTTTTTTATGTTTTACCTACATATTTAAATAAAAAATTAACATCAAATTTTAAGATTCTATAGTAATTTAAAAAATTTTTTTTTCTCCAAACCCTAGTTTCATATACTAGGTCTTTTCAAATAAATAATTTTTCAAAAAAAATCTGATTTTTTTACCTACATATTTAAATCAAAAGTTCACATCAAGTTTTAAAAATTCCTTAGTAAATTTTTAAAATAATCATTTTCAAAACTCTACCTGCATATACTAGGTCCCTTTGTTTACTCAAGGTATCACCTTACATCTAAAATTAGATTTAACATAATAAAAAAAGTGGATCTCACTTATTTACTTATATTTCTTACACTTATTGAAACCAATAAAGAGACCATACTTAGTCCTATCATGTACATGAATGGTGAGGTTTACCATATGTTAGTATAAAGCTTCATTCTTTACATTACATGATTTTAATATTATGGGATGATATTAGTAAATTTATTGGTAAAAAACTTAAAACCCCTTTCCTTCAAAGCAACATATAGTTTTTTCTAATACAAGGTTTCATTACATACTTTCTCTCTCACATGTGTAATAAAATTCAAGTCTATCTTGCTAAACATATTAGAAATGTTATGTTACAAGTAAAAAAAAATTATGCATTAGTGCAAATTTCCATGCTTTCTATCCCTTGTTTTCTATCTCTCAAGAGGAATAATTTTTAAGTTTATATTACAAAACATATTCAAAATTTCATATCCCAAGTCAAAGTTTGTAATTCATTAATGCACAATTTCATACTCTCTATCTCTTGCTCTATATTTCTCATCTGGAATAAAATTCAAGTCTATCTTACTAAACATATTAATAATATCACATCACATGAGCAAATTATTTATGCATTAATGCACAAATTCATGTTCTTTATCCTTTGTTTGATATCTCTCATGTGGAATTATCTTTATAAACATATTTATATAAAACTTATAACTCCAATTACATGAAATTCATTCCATATTCATGATTTATACCTAGATGCATATAACTCATTAGCTACTTTTGAGTATTTCCCTATCACTACCAGACATAAGAAAATACTAGCAGGTATATTTTTCCCTCCTCCCTTCAAACATGGTACATCTAGCCCATATTGTACACATGCTACCAACTCTATTCCTATAGTAGATCATGTGGTACAAGCTATCACCCATGTTTATGAAGATAGGTAGGTTGATTACACCCATGGATATAGACTTATAACTCATGTTAGAACCCCTTCTAATACAATTTCAATTCTTAAGCTTCTTCAATGATCATATGTTTACAAAGATGTATTATATGTAGCCCTTTAAAATACTAGAATTCCTATTTCCACCAAACCAAATTATCTTGCCTGTATTCTCAACATAATGCAATGGGTTGAAGAGCATATTTCCTTTAAGAAAGAGGATTTTCCCCCATGACACATCATTGAACAACATATTATTCCATATATTCAATTAAGAATCAATGATGTGGGGGTAAAAAGAGTGTTAGTTGATAATGGTTCAAGACTCAACATTTGCAACATTTCTTTTCTTAAACATCTTAATATACAACCTCAAGATTTAGACCATTCTAACATGAACATCAAAGGTTTTGACAACATCCCATGGAAAATTAGGGGTCAAATAACACTCAATATTATATTAGGGCCTAAGACACTACTAAATACTTACCAAGTCATGCCAAATGATCTCAACTATGATTTATTACTTGGTCAGCCTTACATTCATAATATGTGTGTAGTCCCTTCTACACTTCATGCTTGTCTAAAATTTAGTCACAAAGGCTACATCTACACATTCCCAATAGATAATGAACCTTTTAAATACTACCAGGTTATTAAATCCTGATAGAATTATATTATGCACTTTAATCTTAGTAATATACCTACATAACTAATTTCTCACAGTGCACCCTTAGACCATGCAACACATCAGACAATTCTAAATTCTATAATAGAACTGACATCAAATCACCAGCTTACTTCCCCTTTTGCACTTAAATGTCTTAATAAGATGGGATATCATGGAAAAGGTTTTATAAATCATGAACAAGGAATCATTAACCATATTGAGACATCCACACAACATGGTAAGCAAGGGTTGGGATATCAACTTACCCTTCATGATAAACCTTTTTCCAATGCTTTAAAGCATATAATCTTTTGTCTACCCACTACACTAGTAGATCACACCATTAATCATACTTGAAAAGTATCATTGATCTATCCTAATCTTATTGATGATATGGTTTTAAAAGATATGTACACATTAGATGAATTCTCTAATGATGAATCCCTCTTATAGTTTACCAAAGAATACAAGGACATCCCATCTTGCTATCATAAGAATATATTTCCTCATCAACAAATGCCCACACATACTTCAAAGAAAATTTAGATTCTCCCCAAGATATACTAGTTAATTTAGATGATACTATTCCTACAACCCTATATACACTAAATCATTCCACATTACTTAATGAAGAAATAGTTAATTTCAATTTTGGAACTGATCAGGATCCTCACATTATCTAGTTAGTCACTACCATATGAAATGAAGAGGATACAAATATTTGTCATACTTTAATAGATTTTCCAAAAATCTTTTATTGGTCTTACTCAAATATGCTAGGAATTGATACATTTATAGCAGTTCATCAGATGTTAAACTAGTTAGACAAAAAAATTGTAAAATACATCGTAAGGTGGATCTCTTAGTCAAAGATGAGATCCAATGCCTCTTATATTTTGGATTCATTTGACTAGGATCACACCCTAAATGAGTTTCCAATATAGTCCATATCATCAAACCCAATGGATAAATTCAATGTTGTTCTAATTCTTGATATTTAAATAAAGCATGCCTCAAAGATGATTTTACTTTACCTAACATTGACATGATCATAGATTACATGGTTGGATATGACATGTTATCATTTATGGATAGCTTTTTCGGATACAACCAAACAAAAATAGCTAAAGAAGATCAAGAGAAAACATCTTTTACAACATCTTGGGGCACATTTTGTTACATTATCATGCCTTTTAGATTAAAAAACACTAGATCCATATATCAATGTACCATGATGCATATTTTTAATGACTTGTTTCACCATACTATCAAGGATTATGTCAATGATATATTATCTAAATCCAAATAATGACAACATCACACTATTAATTTATGAAAAATATATTAATGACTCAAGCAATATAATGTCTAACTAAACCCAAATAAATTGTGTTTAGAGTTAAATCAGGAAAACTCTTAGGTTTAATTATTTCTTAGCATGACATAGAGGTTGACCCTAAGAAAGTCAAAGCAATTATCGATATGCCACTTCCCATAAAATTAAGGCAACTTTGATCCTTACAAGGCAAAATCCAAGCAATCCATCATTTTTTATCTCAACTTGTTGATTAAACTAAGTAATTCACTTGATTATTAAATAAAGATACAATGTTTGTTTATGATCAACCCTATTAAGAAATCTTAGATACAATCAAGTAATATCTTCTTAATCTACCTATTTTGGTACCACCTATACCTAACATACCTTTCTTCTTACATATCTCAATAATGGATCATGCATTAGGTACACTCTTAGCACAACATGATGATCAACATATTGAGTGAGCAATTTATTACATTAGTCACACATTTGTTGATTAGCAAAAAAATATTTTGAAATAGAAAAACTATGTTTGACATTATTTTTTGACACATAAAAACTTCAACATTACATGGTAAATAATGAGACTCAGGTTATCAAAAAAGTATATCCTTTGAAAATCTCATTTAAAAACCACATCTCTCTGGTCATATTTCAAAATGGGTCATTTTATTAATATAATTTGACTTAGAAATAGTTCTCCAAAAATCAATAAAGGGCCAAATCATTATAGACCATTTTGTAGTATCACCACTCTTAGACATCAATCCTATTAGTGACACATTTATAGATGATTTAACTACCTATTATACTCATTCTAATAATTTAAAAATGTTCTTTAAAGGTTCTAAATGTACATCTAGTGTGGGGGTAGGCATTGTCTTTGTCAACCCTTCTGGTCACACAGTTCCTATTGTATATCAATTAAGTTTCTCCTGCACCAATAACATTATATAATATGAAGCACTTATCTTAGGGCTATTTGTCACCCAGTCCCTCAAAATTAGATATATTCAAGTCTTTGATGATTCATAACTTGTAGTCAATCAACTAAATGATGTCTATCAAAAAAAATAATATCATGTTATCCCATACCAAAATATGGTACAATGTTTATCATCACAATTCGACTACTTTTTGATAGGAAGTATACCAAGAAAAGACAACTGATATGCAAACATAATGGAAAGTACCACATCTTTTATTTCTATTAGCATAAATTATTATCAATCTATTTTCACAATTAAATGGTTACAATAACCATCACTATCTAGCATAGATTTTATCACAGTATTTATCTTAGCTATTACACATAATTCCATAGATCTAGAATGGTTATCTGATATCTAAAACTTTCTAATCAAATCTATTACACCAAACACTTTTTCATGAAATGATAAATACAAGTTACACAAACACGCAATGTTTTATGTAGTCATTAGTGGATACCTTTTTAAATTATCCTTCAATGGATAACTTTTTCAATGTTTGAATTTAATAGAATCCAAAATTGATCTTACACAAATAAATGATAGTGAGTGTGGTGGTCACTTTAGTGGGAAGGCCATGCCATACAAATTGCTTCTATAAGGGTAATACTAGCCCACCTTATAATATGAATGTTCACAATACACAAAGCTATGCAATAAATATCAATGACACAATAACCTACAACATGTAACATCATAACAATCTCAACCTATTCTCTCTCCATAGACATTTATGTTATGGGGATTTGATCTTATTGGAAAAATTAACCCCAAATCCACCAATGGGAATAAGTTAATCATCATAGCTATAGAATATTTTACCACATGGGTGGAAGCCATTCCACTCTAATATACCATAGGGGAGGACATTTTTAGCTTCCTCATGACTCATATTATTTCATGCTTCAACCTACCCATAACTATCATTTATGATAATGGAAGATCATTCAAGAATAAAACTCTAAATAATTTTTTCACAAAATATAACATTAAGCATATGTTTAACATTCCATATTACCCATAAGGAAATGGTCAGGAAGAGGCTACCAATAAAACCATCAACAACATTTTGAGAAAAATAGTGACCAAATTTAGAGATGATTGGCACAATCAACTAGTTTTTACATTATGGGATTATCACACAAGTTTTCATATACCTATAATATCCACTTCTTATTCACTTGCCTATGGCACAAAAGTATTTTTACCATTGGAATTAGAAATCCCATCTCTTTGTGTATCCCTTAAAGGTATCATCATGGATCACCAATATCATGAAAAGTGTCTACACCAATTTGAGTAGTTAGACCATACATTTATTCAAGCATATAAACATCTTAGAATATACCATCAATGTATATAATGGTCTTACAACAAATGATTTAACACTAAATAATTTAAAGTTATTGATCTTGTTCTTAAAGAAAATATTTGCAATGCTAATTCTAAAGAATAAACCAAAGGAAAATTCAAACTAAATTGGATAGGTCCATAAATTATTATAAAAAAAGATTAGCCATAAAGTATATCATCTATCCTCAATTTTAGGAAATAAACTCAAAAATCTAATGAAGATTATGCATCTACATAGATTTCATGTCTAGCATTTTATTTCACACATTATATTGTACATATTTTTTCAAAATTACTTGTATATATCTTCTTTTCAATTTATTGTAAATAGTCTCTTCATGATAGATTTTACATAGCTTACTCAAAATACAAAAATATTTAAATATGTCAAAATACCAAAAACAATACAAAAATTCAAAAATTTAAAAACATTTCAATTATATGCATTATCCATACTTTACATTTATACTACCAAGATAGACTTACATTTGTTTTTATATGGTATTGTTTTTTGATTTATCTACATTACCATGCTTCACTTTATTTAATTTGAGTGTGTGCAATGACTTTCAGACCCTTGATTGTTTCACTCTACCCATTAAGGGGGCATCTTACTTCTACATTATAGACATACATTGATATATTTACCCACTAGGGGCATCTTCTACATGACTACACCATCTAGGTTATGTCATTCCTACACCATGCACTCTAATTATCAATATGATGTACATTATTTACTATCTTACATAGATAACTCTATCGACACTCACTAGTACATATCACTTGTGTATTTATTAGCATATACATACTCTTTTACTCTATGTATTGCATACTTTCACTTCTTTCTTTGATTATTTAGATGCAATTGTATTCCTAGTATTTACATGCTTTCCTTTCTTAATTTACATAGCTATATGTGATTATATTGATTAGTTCCTATTTGTCTGTCATATGTGCCTTAGGAAATTTTACAATGTCCTTTGCTTCTATTCCTGTGTGTTCCTTGGGACATTTACCAATGTCATTTACTTGTACTCTTTTATGTGATTTTGGATTTCATGCCAACATTGATTTTTTCAACTGTATGTGCATGTGGCATTTAAACAAGCATTATATTCTTGCTTTCCAATTTGAATGACATGTGCCCATGTCCCCTTTTTTTGGCCCCTTCACCAGTTTTGTATGCTTCTTGATTCTTGCCTTGCATTCTTGTTTCTTGTTTTACTTCTTAATTTTTTTCAATGCCATTATCTACATCATGCATTATCTTGATTTCTTTGATGCCATGATGGACATCATGCTCCATCCCTCCTTGACAACTAATACATAAAAACTAATCAGACTTGCATTTTTAATTCAATAAATTATACATGATATTACATTGTTATATCTATCTAGGCATACCCACATTGATCTAACAATATCTCATTACAAACCATGTTATATCTTGAGATATCTTGGTAATTATCATTTCCATATCATGTAACTTTGCAACACAACACACTTGTAGGGTTATTTTCTGAGGGAAGTCATTACAAGGTATTCATTCCTAACCTTAAAATAGGGGGAAACAAATAGGGGTTATTTCATAGAGATCAAAGCTCATAATGGTCAAAAATTATTTTTTTAGAACACCTAAAACAACAACCAAACTTCAAACTAGGTAGAATAGACTAGGTAGATAGTGAAAATAATAGAATAATCATCAGAAACAGCCTAAGAAAATTGCAACAACATTGGACTATAGTACTAGATAATATGGTGTCCATTTTTGGTTCTCCTATCCAAATAGAAAAAAATAACTTCATTTAAAAAATAGGTAGAAAAGTAGGGTTAGCTACAATTTTACACATTTAAACTAGTTTGATACAATAGTTTCAATACAATTATTCTTAGAGAATATAGATATAGGGGGCATCGTGCACATCATGATGTCTCTCAATTTTAGTTTTAGACAAGGTATTTGGTATAAATTCCAAATAAAAATCCATGTTTCAAACACCAGTGATTAGGGGAAATGTGGTGTGATATATTTATCTTCTTTTATTTCCAAGTTTTGTTACATTACCTAGGTATTCTTAGTAGTTGCATGCCTTATTCCATATGTAGCTAGTTGGAATCATTTTAGAGTGGCTTTCATAAAATCCTAACCTACACATTTTGGATTGTATTTCATATAAGCCTAGTGTCTCATTTTGGAGTGGCATTCACACAAAGCATAATATCTACCTTTTGAAGTGGCCAAGAGTGGCCTAGTTTCCAACATACATTCATCTATCCACAACACATTATCAAATTAAAAATAATTCATGGGCTTCAATATACATCTCATATGACACACATTTCATAATATTACTATTTTATAGCTTCACGTCATGGGACAACTATAGAGCCAAAGGACTAGCTAGCCTTTGTATTATTAAGCCACATACTCAAAGGGATTAGACACATAGTCCAAACATTGATTAACACAGATGATTAGGTAGCTTCACTTAGCAAATGATGATGGAGCTAAAGGGCCAGGCTTTACATTCTTGATCCGCTCTTAGGGAATTAAGCACTTAGTTCCATTCATGATACTACTCTTCATACAACACATACTCAACATAACTTAGCATTATCCAAAATCATAATAGGTTCTGTATTGGTTTACGTATATGGTGAGGTGTATTCATTCCTTTCTCTTCCTCTTTATCTCTCTCACTTATCTTTGTATGTTCTCTTTTTAGATATAACATATCTAGTAAGAATTGATCTACTCTTTATTTTCTCTTATAATTTACACTTCATGACGTGTTCGCTCTATGCATACCCAACATCTCATAGTTTCATGATCTTCATGATTATAGGTAAGTTTAGGTACACTTTATATTTTTACTTTATCCTAGTATCTCACTTTGTTGCATCACTAGAATAAAGAAGGGGCAAATGAAGTAATATAAAATGTGAAAATTAGTAGCTTGAGTGTGGCTTATGACACTAAAGCCATAGGTCCTTCTTATTTGTTCTCATGATCCTCATAGGCATCTTTTCATTGATTATCAATCCTTCATATCCTTCCAAATAGTGATTCCACCTCCTCTAGGTTACATTTCTAGTGATGATTCCATCCCCTGGGTACCATTCCTTCAAGACTATAAAACTAGACCCTAGGGTGTCTAATTCTAATGCTCTTATCCAAGTGAATTTTTACCACCAATGGTCATTTACTTATATTTCCTATCCTCCTTATTTTCCTAATGTGAATACATTTTACCCATGAGCAATAGATCTCTATAAAATCCCATTCAAAGATAATTTAGAAGGGGTTGGAAAATATCACAAAGCAAACAAGAATATAAGTAAGTCTACTCAAGAATATTTATTTATTATCTACATACAACCATCCAATATAGCCAAAATTTTATTCAAATCCTTACACCAATCCATTACCATCTTAAGCACACCTAATTTAGCATTTTTCATCTTCATATACACTATTGCATAAAGCATATTATGTGGGGGAACTACATATGGCTTGATCCCTTTTTGGATTATTGATATGTAGGTAATGTGCCCACATAAAAGGGTGTGGATACATGTTTAGTACATATTAAAAACACTAAATCCCCCTAACATTTCCCAAATTTTTTCAAATCATAATGGCGTCTAAGGTTTGAATACTAAATACACTCTATAGGGTGTTTTATAGACATCTAACAGTTAAAATTTCATAGGCAAGATCACACAGACACAACAAACAAAACCCAAAAATCTCGTCTCTTGGACAATATCATAAATAGAGGACTATATAATTTGACCCCAAAGTGTCCTATTTCAACTCTCCTATCCAATCATAAAATGATGTCTAGATCCTGATTTGTGACACTATCCTAGTCTTGTATAGTGAATTCTAGACTCTATATCAGTCATCTCAATCCATCTCCAAATAAGTCTTATTTTATTTATATTTATTAATATTTATATAAATGTTAGAAATATAGTTAAATTATATAAATTAGTATCTTAATTATTGCATATTTACTTATTGATTCTATTACTCTAGACCCTTAACTAAATTAGGAATAATACACCAATATTCCCAAACTAGTTAAATCACTCTACAATCAAAATTTTCTCTAGCCTCAAAATTTGATTTATTATAGTTATGATACATATCTATTTGTACAATTTTATCCTTACAAATTATTGCACAATGATATGGGTCGTTAACAATAGGAACACCAAATCAAAAATAATGTACTTTCAATTGAATACCATGTACTTCTACTAGCTATCTACATAATCCCATTATAATCTATTTATCACTATGGTATATTGGTGATTTTACTAGTGCCCCTATGAAACCAAAAACTCTCATGTATGTGAAATTCAAGAACTAAATAAAAATACATCCAAAATGGAAAACTACATCCCATGATGCATCAGATACTTTATTAGCCTTCAAAGAGACATTCTATTTATAAATGACTTCATAGAATAATGTATAATTTACCATTTTATATTGTTTGAAGTAATTAAAAAAGGTAAATTGAGGTTATTATTCATATATATGATCTATTTCCATCAACCCTTTTCTAGTCAGTGTAGAAAAGACTCCATTAGATGTTATAACATATACTAAATGTGAAGACATTTTGAAATCAAGATTTTGAAACAATTATTAAATTGATGATCAATATTGTCTCTTAAGATTATTGATAATTCAATCTTATCATAACTCCTATTGACATCAATATCCCTTATGTAAGCATACATCTAGTTGGAAAAAATTTTGTCATTTTTTTCCATTTATTCTATATAATAACTGTGTGATATCATCAACTTTTTGGACCAAGTCAAACCTCACTATTTTCCTTGGAAACCCTGAGGGTTGTTTTGGTTTCTTTAGATAAGTATAATTCATTATCCTGATACAATCTAATGTTTTAATCTTCTAGAGATCTTTAACTTTTTTCATCGATAAGTCTATTAATTTAGGTCTTGATGGGATCTTCAAAAAAATGTCAAACTATTAAACATCTAATCTGAACACCACATTGATTATACTATATTTTATTATTATAGAGAGAGAATAATAATACTCAACACATTCTAGAACAAATTTAGGTATTTATGCAGAGCTTTGGAAAGTTGCAGCTTAAAAGATTTCAATCTTTGTCATTACTAGCATGAGTGTCATTTTGATCATGGATTTAGATATTTCCAACAACTTAGTTATGAAAATATGTCCCATTTTAGTGCCATTTATTTTTGACACTTTTAATGTAATGCAAGACTAAATGGGATATCCATGGTATTCATACATCATCCCTGATTCTTTTGATTTTTTTAATTTTTTTAATTTAGTATTTCCTTTCCTACTTTGCCCTGTAACTTCCAAAAATGCAAGCTTAAGAAATTATTCAATTATAATTACTTCTTCTTCTACTCCTAACATTTGTTGTGACTAACAATGGAAAAACTTGGTAAATGCTCTTAAAAACTTAGTAATTATTCATGTTGATTTTAGAAAAGGTTGAACAACTAAGTTAAGTTGTTATCTTATGCAACAATCCTAAGCAAGATTTAGGTATTAATAACTTTGATCAGTAGTAAATCTTGATTTTTTTTAGAAAAATTGTTCTATGTAACAGGGTGTTGCAATATTGGGAAGGTTTGGGTATTTCTCAAGTCTTCAGGGTTGAAGACTCCAAGTGAGTGATAGACATTTACAACTCCAAGTTTCTTTGGGTAAGTTACTAGAGTTAAAAAACTAGATGAAGTAGATGTAATGGATAGATGTAAATCTATATAAGTAGCCAATACCCCTTAGTAACTTCATGTAACATGAGACCAACTATTTGGGTTCATGATTCTGAGTAACAAGTCATGAAGAGTATGGGTCGATAATCTAAGTCAATTTCTAGGTATTTGAAAAAATATTATATTTTTTGGGATTTTATTTGATATTTTCATATGAAAAGTATTTTTGAATAATTAATAAGGTTTTAAGAACACCATGCATGCAAAAATTGACTTACAATTTTAAGCAAAACAAGAAATGACAAAAAAACTTTCAAAAAGATGCATGCAATTTTACCATATAAAAATGAGATAGAAAACTAGAATAGGATCATGAAAACAAAGGGTAAAAAAACTAAATACCTTGACTACAAATGGGTTGTGAATATTTTGCACCAAAATCACTCCAAAAGCTCAAACAATGTCACTCAGGATTCGTAGGGGTAGTAACTAGGCTAGAAATTTTAAAAGCTAGGTGTGAAATGAGGTGAATTTTTTTAATATTTATATTAACCTATACATTAATGATAATAAAGTGACATGTGTGATGGTATCCATGTAATTATTTTACCAATTGTTGGGTTTCATGTATTACTTCACATAATTTAGTCTACAATGTCAAGCACCTCTATAACCATAGATTTGTCTAAGCTTATGAAAAATTCATGTTTATGAACGTTTATTGCTTTTAATTATGATATAAAAAATTGAAGTAATGTATCTTTGAAACCTTGGATTGTTCTAATTATTATTTTTTGAGTTCAAGAATCTACTTTACTCAGCTTTTACAATTCTAAGAAGTAAATTCATTTCATAATTTTGATTTAATCTAGATGGTCTTACTCAGGTTTATGATGACAACTTACTTCACCTTTATTATTTTGAATAAGTAAAGTAACCTTGAAAACCTGAGTTGGCCTCAAAATGAGCACAAACACTTATTTTTTTAATTTATTGGAAATATGGGCAAATGTGTATTATGATAATGACCTAGGTAGACATTTTCTAACGTTCTAGACTAATTTGAAGCAATTTTGATAGTGAAAGTGATAATGTGAAAAATACTAAAGTCTAAGTATTATTTAGGGGAATGAGTTTTGATATGGATAAATTAATCTCATAAGACATAAGACAAAAATTTTAATAGGGGCAACCCAAAATTTCCAAGTGTGAAATTTTGGGGACACTAGTATCTAGCAAATTTGAGACCATTGTAGACTATTTTGAACAATATTTTTCACATTGGGTCATTATTAGGGGTTTTCTAGGGTTTAAACCATCTTATAGTATTAATAGTCATTAATAAATCATATTCCCTTATTTTATAAACTAATGCTTGGAGTGTTGATCTAAGAACATTAACCATCTACCTTGAACAGATTAGGTCCTCATGTATATGCTCTGCATGCCAAAAATACTTAAAACACCTTATTGGGTAGAAAAATCTTCATTTTGTGTACTTAAGAGACTTGAAAAAATTCATGGCTTTTATTTTTCACCTCAAACTTAGTCAACACATCTAGGACAACCT
>JARHVA010008707.1:305000-345000 GCA_037957365.1 Torreya grandis | reverse complement strand
GAAATATAAAACTAACTAATTTGTATAATTATTACATATTTTATATTGATATAATGGCCTCCTTTATGAATTAAGTCCATGTTTAATCCCTCTCTATGTACTCTTGAATTATAATCAAAGAATACATGGACATAATGTTCAATAAAAGTGACATCAAATTCAAGTTCCTCCACTATTTTGTCCTCTATAATGTTGTAAAGTCTATGACACTCTAATCTATGAAATACTAATTATCTTCAAATGAGAAAATATATATCAATGATCTACTACCCATTAAAACACAAGGTCTCTATCTAGTGGTGGCCAAACTAGAGGTAATGCCTTGGATAAACCTACTTGGAGGTTTATTTTTTAATGGAACATTTTCCAAGGATTTATTGGATATTAATAAAGGAAAACATGTAGTTGTAGTTATTTATAAGAGTATTTTCAAAAGGTTTTTCAAACTTTCATATCTTGAGATTACCTAAAACCAAGTATCAACCAATGTTTTATTGAACATAACACAAAATATGGGGAATTAAAATAATGGTTGGTTAAGGGCTAGAGACTAAATCCTAAGGGAGTCATTTCCACTAATCCCAATATCAAATATAAAACTATAATTATTATAATTATGGTGCTCCTAAATAGACTTTTTAGTTTTTAAAGTATAACTTATGTGTAAGTGGAAGGGGTCCCTTTACTAGACATTCTTTTAACTTTAGACATGTTAGTTATCCTAGAGAAAGTCATAAGTTGAATATTGAAAACATAATTGTTCTATCCTGAACAAATGTTAGAAGATTCTAATTTTTATATGATGCCATAGGTCATAGGACACATGGGGGCTATGGAAACCCTTAAAAAAATATTTGGATAATAAAATTGATGAAGATTACTCTTTCCTGTTTACATTTAGATTCAAGAATGAAATTTAAAGGATATGTGATTTAATTTATCCTCAAGTATATTAGGTGATTCATGACACCCAAATTGTTAGGTTTTCTTAAAAATTAATAAGGAGCATTAGTAAAATGTGGGGGGGGGGGGTTATTTTTACTACCCTAACTATACAGTCATTAGAATTGAATGGATAAGGGTAGCTTCTTTATTTCTACCATGTCATGTCCTAGACAAAAAATATGCAATAAAAAGTGGACTTTTAGATCTAAAACAACATTGATAAATACACATGGGGTTAAAAATTACTCATATTGTTATAAAGTTCCTCTAAGTATTGAAAAAATATGATATATGGTTAGGCTACATTTCCATAGGTTGGGAAAGTCATATCCCACTATAATTTAAAGGTGGCTTGATTCAAGAAATAAGACCTTAAGAAGAAAATTAAGACATACCTCAAACACATCCTAGAGAATAATAAGGTTAACATTTCATATGGTCACAAATAATTTGATCATGATTTTTTTCTTAATGCATCAGATGATATTAAGGAGTGGACAAGGAGGAAAGAAAAATTAATGTATGTGATTTTTTTTAGGCACTTCAATAAAATCCTAATATTAATGAATAAAAATATAAGGATATGGAAGAATAAGAACAAATTTCATGGATCCATCAATCACCTCCAACTCAACCATAAGAATTAGAATGGAAATACCAACCTCCCTCTCATACAAGATAACAAACAAATCTACAAGAGGGAGAGTCTAGCATCTAGAAGAATTTTAATCCTAAAATAACGAGGGATATTTTAAGAGTTATTCCCCATCCTCAACTTCACTCTACATATTTAGATACTAATTATATTCTTTTTGGGATATCCAATGAAAAATATAAAACAACAACTAAAACATATCAATAAAAGTTCATAATGTTGGTGACACCTCTGATACAACTTATAACTATTACCTAAGTTAGTTTCCTTAAATTTCTATAGGACTCTTTCATGTCTATTTTAGCTACTCCTTCTCCTTAGGAACCTCTAGTAATTACAACTCCATCCACTACCATAAGTGATGAGGCATATTCTCAAGCACTCCCTACCATGCCAATTGTTAATCCATTCATCCTTATTTACACCACTGTTGTCCCACCAACCATGCCTTCACCACCTCTTATAATGATATTCTCCACCATTTTAGGTCCTTCAATCATTTCATTATATCCCTCACCTTAAAATTCCTTTTTGGTTACTTACTAAAGGAAATCTAAGGGACCTTCCAACTCCTCTAAGAGTAAACAAATATAATAAAGACTATATTTTGGTCTCCCCATCATAGAGTAATCCCTTGATGAGGAGGGAGAAAAATAATAAGAGTAGTCTACATTGGTAATACATTTAGTTGTATATTTAATTGATGAAGGTGAATATGATGTATAAACTATTAAGGGGCCAAGACCTATATGCTAAGCATAAAATATACTAAGAGTGGGCAGTGAATCAATATATTATATATATTTTACTTAACCTAATTTATTTTATTTAACCAATTCATCACACATTCAAGATATGCAATAAATATAAAAAAATAATATGCACCACACAAGAGAGAGACACACTAGATTTTTACATGGAAACCCAAAGTGGGGAAAACCACATAGAACAATCTAAAGTATATGAATGAGCACCAAATTTTAGGATCACCAATCTCTTTATCGAGTACCAACACAACAACTATTTGTGAGCACCAACACCTCTTGTGTATAAAACACAACTATATATTAGTGTTGCTTACTCAATAAATGATAAAACTGTACAATATCTCCTAATTTTCTCTCCTCTAAAACAAATACAAACCATGCACACTCTCACATATTCCAAATGGATTCTCAAGCCTTTATTTATAGCTTTCCAAATGATCTTTGGCATTCACCCTTTGTCACACTTCAATCCTCGTGTAAAATGGTGCCAAAATTATATGACCTTTCATATCCTTGCATTTGAAAAGTCACATGTTGACCCTTCATAAGTAAATGCATCCTTTCTTCTTTTGTCTTTATCTTGGTGACTTTTCATATTCCTCAAAGTGTCCCTTCATGGAAAAATGTGCCATACCCTTTTTTGTCTTCACATGGTGACTCTTGGAATTCCTCAAGATGACTCTTCATGAAAAAATACATCCCATTCCTCTTTGACTTCTCCATGGGCCCTCTTTTAACTTATATGCAATAAAAACTATATTCATTAATATTAAATAAATATTAACACACATTATCCAAGATATGAATATTAAAAACACCATTGAATGCAATGAGGCCTTTATCACCAATACTAGACCTTTGACATCAGTGATAATATTTCCAACAATCTCTACCTTTATCATTGATGACAACCTCAAACTAAAATTTCCACATCTTAAAACCTACACTGCACATGCCAACGTGCACATACTACCATATAAAAATGCATATAGTAACTCCCCCTTATTGTAGTAACTTGTACTTATTTCCTATACCTATTTCTACACATATTTCTACACCTATACCTATACTTGCACCTATTTCTATTCTTCTCCCCATTTGATATCAATGGCAAAGGGCCTATCATAGAGATAACACTTAGCTCCACCTTATCTAATGCTGATCCTCAATGGTAAGAAGTAAAATAAATTACTCCCAACTTCTCTTGTAGATAGTCAAATGTGTCTTTTTGTAGTGACTTTGTGAAAATATCTATAATCTACTTTGTAGTACTGATATATTCCATCTTAACCTATTGTATGCAACTTGCTTTCTCAAGAAGTGATATTTTAGGGGAATATGTTTTATTCTTGAATGTATCATTATATTCTTTAAAATATTAATAGTACTTGTGTTGTCACAAAAAATAGAAATAGGTTCATCATATTTTACCTTGATATCTTCCAAAGTTTGCTTCATCCAAAGCACTTGAGTACAACACAATACCACTATAATATATTCTACTTTAGCTATAGAAAGTGATACTAAATTTTGATTTTTGTTTAGCCATGATACTAATCTATCACTGAGAAAGAAATCTTCTCTGCTTGTACTCATTTTATCATCCAAACAACCTACCCAATCTGAATCTATATAAGAAACCAAAGTGAAATCTCTACCTATGGGATACCACAATCCATAATCTAATGTCTCCTTGATATATCTAAATATTCTCTTGACCAACTAAACATGACTATCTTTTGGAGTTGATTGATATCTTGCAACCATACCTACTACGTGCATGATGTCTAGCCTCAACACTATCAAATATAAAAGATTACTAATAATTGATATATACAAATATTGGTCTACTATAGGTGAATCATCATCCTTACTCACCTTATTCCCTATACTCATTGGTGTGCCAACTAGTGCACAATCCTCAAAACCAAATTTCTTCAACATTTCATTGGCATATTTACTTTGAGATATGAAAATTCCTTTATCTCACTAAAATATTTGTAACCCTAAGAAAAATGACAATTCTCCAAGCATAGACATCTCAAATTATTTTTTCATATTATTAGAAAATTCTTTTGTCAAATTTTCAATGTTTCTTCCAAAAATGATGTCATCAACATATACCACAATAATCAATTGATGCTCATAATCTATTTTGATATAGAAATTACTATTAATAAATCCTCTCTTGAAACCTTGATCCTTTAGGGACTTATCAAGTCTTGGATACCAAGCTCTACGAGCTTGTTTCAATCCATATAGTACTTTCTTTAATCTAGATACATGGCTACTAATATTTCAGAGAATAAATTCCTTAGGCTACTCAATGTAAACCTCTTCTTCTAGATTCCCATTTAGGAAGGTATATTTGACATCTATCTAAAACACTTTGAAATTTTTAAACATTGCATATGCAAGAAACATTCTAATAGCCTCCAACCTTGCCACTGGTGAAAAAGTTTCTTCAAAATCTATTCCCCTAATCTGAGCATATCCTTTACATACTAATCTTCCTTTATTCTTAGTCATTTCTCCATTTTCATTTAACTTATTTCTATAAACACATTTTGTTCCAATCACATTATGATATTTTGATATAGGCACCAATTCCTAAGTATCATACTTTTCTATCTTATTTAATTCTGCATCCATTATCTTAACCTAATGCTTATCATGTCTAGCTTCTGAAAAAGTTATAGTCTGAATTTTGGATAACAAAGAGAAATTAACTTGCTCAGATTCACTTACCATCATTATTCTAGTGTGCATTCCTACATTTATATCCCCAATGATGTCACTTTCATTATGATTTATTTGGACATATTTGGATGGGTTTTTGATGTCATTTTACTCCTCATCTTCATCTAATGATTCAAAGTCTTCCTCTTCAATGATTTCAAGAATGTCTACTGGATCACTGATTGTTTGTGTTTCATCTTTTTCTATCTTGAGACTTACAATTTCAACTATTTTAATGTTTTTTTTAATAAAATTTATAAGATATAAAATTTTAATAATAACTAAGAATAATAAATTCATCTACTCTTGAATCAAACTTACCAAGTTTCTCATTGATTCTTTTTATGAAGCATCTACTACCAAAAACTCTAAATTAATCAACTGTTGTTGGTTTGTCTTTCCATAGCTCATAAGGAGTTGTGTCACTATTGAATCTCAATAATTATCTATTCTAAATATGTACTAATATAACAACTACCTCTCTCCAATATTTATCTAGTATCTTTGATTCATTTATCATTGTCCTCACCATCTCCTAAACTATTATGTTTCTCTATTCAACTACTCTATTTTTTTATGGAGTTCTAGCCACTAAATAATTTCTCCTTATTCCATGGTCTTCAAAAAAATCAATAAACTGATCTGACATGAATTCTCCTCCTGGATCGTATCTTAGGTACTTAATCTTTAAATTGGTTTCATTCTCAACTAATGCTTTGAATGGTTTGAAATGTCTTACAACTTTTGATTTTTTCTTTAAAAACATTACCCAAGTAATACATGAAAAATCATCAATAAGTAACATGAAATATTTCTCACCTTTATTACTTTGAGTTCTCATAGATCCACATAAATCACTATGAATAAGATCTAACATTTGAGCGGTCAAGTACTATTTTATTTTTAACTGCCTTCTAGCCTACTTCCCATGCTGACAAGGTTCATAAAGCATGTTGGATGGCTTTTTAAAGTTTGGAATATTTATAAATACTTGTTTCTTGTTGATGTTGAAAATGTTGTCAAAATTTATGTGTCCCATTCTACTATGCCATAGCCAAATTTATTCAATCTAACTTAAACAACATCTTTGACCTTTGATGTCTAATGAGATATACAAATTATTGCTTGTTCTCTGAGCATCTACAACCAACACATCTAAATATTTTATCCTAATTTCATAACATTATATATAAAATTTAGCATGTGCCATTGATCACACATTTGAATTACACTCAAAATATTATGCTTAATACCTTATACATATAAAACATTTTTAGTTTTAGTTCTACCATTATCTAAGCTTAGTGGACCTTTTTTGGCAATTCTGGCAGTAGTATTATCTTCAAGTTTCATTGTCCCACCATTGATATTTTTCAAGGTTATGAACTTATTCTTGTCTCCTATCATGTGCCTAAAACATCCTCTATGAATGAACAATGTATTTTGTTCTTTTCTTGCATGCAAACCTATCTAGACCAACATAAACTTTTTAGGTTATTTTTTCTGCCATGAACCTATCTAAACTTTCTTCTTGATGAATGGATCCTTGAAACTCTAGTCCTTCTTGACTGAATCAAACATACTTCTACAATATTGAGCTATGTGTTTAGAGTTATTACATTTGTAACACATTATAGCCTCTTCATTAAAGCCTGATAGAGTACCAAATGTGTTATGGATTTTACTTGACTCTGCATGAGTTTCCTCCTCCTTATTTCTAAAATTTTTAGCCCTTTTTTGACATTCTATTTTATTATGACCATATCCATTATAATAAAAATAGTAACCATAAAAATAGGACCTGTTTATGTATCTTTGACTTAATTTCCTTTTGTAACTCTATTCCTTCCAACCTTCTTTGTTTGAGATGTCTTTTGTATTATTAACTTCTTCCCTTTTTATTTCCTCATTTATAACAACTTTAGCATAGCTCTTTCTTTTTTCTATGTTAACCTTGTTTGTGGCCTCCAATTTCTCTTTTTCAAATCTAATACCTATCTTATCTAACATTGATTTTTTACTTTCTAATATCTTATTCAACATATTAGTGTTATTATCCAATTTTAAATCATTAGCTACTCTACCATTGATTACTTTATTTATTTTCTCAAGATCTGCTTTTAAAGAAGTAATTTAAATAACATACCTCTCACATTCTTCACTTGATTTTTACAAATGTGATGTTAGATATTTTTCATTCTTCTTAGCTTCTTAAAAGTGTGCTTGTAGATGTTTAATTGTTTCCTTTGACTCCTTTTCATTTTTCTTGATTTGGAGCTTTAATCTTTGATTCTTCTTCTTAAAATATTTTAACTCTTCTAAGGCAAAAATGAGCTCTCCTTCCAAATACACTTTATCTTCATCATGTTCTTGTTCTTGATCATCTATACTTTTTCTTGCAAAGGCATCTTCATTTATGGCCATGAATAGAATCTCTTCTTCTTCTAAATCACTGACTCCACTATCTTCAGTTGAGCTAGGATCTTTAGAATACAAACTCTTCTTCTCAAATCCCTTCTTGAATTTTTATTTAAAATTCTTCTTGTATGTAGATTTTCCTTCTTCATTTTCACCATTACCCTTATCTTGGTACTTTGCTACAAAATGTCCAATCTTTCCATAATTAAAACATTTAAAAGGTAATTTTCCTTGATATTTACCTATGTCCTTTTTTGGCTTGTAAATGAATAGAGCTCCATTTTAATATTCATCATTGCTAGAACTATCACTTGATTCTTGAATCTTATCCTTCTCCTTCATTAATGTCTTGAAAGTAACTTCTTTCTTTGAGGGTTTCTCTTGTTCAGTCTACATCTCATATGTCATAAGAATACCATGTAGGTCATCCATATTTATCTTGGATAAATTATTCATCTCTTAAATTGTCAAAATTATACCACAATTGATTCTTCTAACTTTTCTCCAAGACATTAAATCTGATTAACTATTCATTCAACCTACAGAAGATAGCCTAATATATTTTCTTCCTCTTCCATATTAAAACTCTTAAGCTATCTTTTAAAAGTCTAAAGCTTAGCTTCCTAAACCTTTCCATCACCTTTGTAAATAATCTCAAGTTTTACCCAATTTTCATGAGCATATTTACATTGTATAACTTTAACAAATTAAGATTCACATAAACCACATAAAATAGAATTTAATGTTTTAGCATTATTTTTACTTGCCTTCTTTTCCATCAAAGTAGTCACAAGTGTCTATGGCTCTTCATATTCCTCCACCACTACTTCCCAAATGTCAAACCCAAGGGCCACCAAATAATTCCTCATCTTTACACTCTAAAAAGAACAATTTGTCCCATCAAACAAAGGTGCCTTATTTTTAGAAAAACCTTCATGTGATGTAGCCATCATGCTTTCCTGATCTACCTTCAAGCTGTAAAATGTTTTTTAAAGGAACCTACTCTGATACCAATTGTTAAGCACAAAATATACTGAGAGTGAGGGTAAAGAAGTATATTATATATTTTTTAATTAATTTTATTTATTTTATTTAACCACTTAATCACACATTCAAGATATGCAATAAAATTGAAACAATAATATGCACCACATGCGAGAGAGAGAGAGAGAGAGAGAGAGAGAGAGAGAGAGAGAGAGAGAGAGAGAGAGAGACCAATTTTTTACATGGAAACCCAAAGTGGGAAAAACTATGGAGAATAATCTCAAGTATATGAATGACCACCAACTCAAATTACAAAATTTGCAAGCACCAACTTGTAGGAGCACCAACCCTTTTGTCAAGCACCAACATAACTATTTGTGAGCACCAACCCATTAGATCATCAACTCCTTGAAAATATTTGTGAGCACCAACCTATAGGAGCACCAACCCCTCTTGTCTATAAAACATAACTATCTCTCATTGTTGCTTACTCAGAAAATGGTATAACTCTACAATATCTCCTAATTTTCTCTCCTCTAAAACAAATACAAACCATGCACACTCTTACATATTAAAAATGGATTCTCAAGATTTTATTTATAACTTTCCAAATGAACTTTTTATTTACCCTTTATGACCCTTTAATCCTCATGAAAAATGGTGCCAAACTTGTATGACCCTTCATATCCTTGAATTTGAAAAGTCACATGGTGACCCTTCATAATAAAATGTATCCTTTCCTCTTTTATATTTATCTTGGTGACTTTTCATATTCCTCAAAGTGTCCCTTCATGGAAAAATGTGCCATACCCTCTCTTGTCTTCACACGGTGACTCTTGGAATTCCTTAAGATGATTCTCTATGAGAAAATGCATCTCATTCCTCTTTTGTCTTTACTCTGTGACTCTTTGACTTCTCCATGGGCCCTCTTTTGACATATATGTGAACCAAAGACATATTTGTTAATATTAGATAAATATTAATACACATTAGCAAAGATATGAATATTAAAAACACCATTAAATGTAATGGGGCCTTTATCACCAATACTAGACCTTTGACTTCAATGACAATATTTCCAACACTATAATAGGTAAATAAGTAGCCCCACATGATGAGAAAGTGGAGATAAGTAAGTTTAAAGCTATGATCTTGGAATGCATACAATAAGAAAAAATATGACTTGCACTTTGGACCAATAAATACTCATGGAAAATCAAAGAGAAAGCATAAATGAGGTAGTATATTCTCTTGTATCATCCATTTCTAGTATAAATATTACAACTATAGGTTTGCCACAAATTATTACAAATATTATTTTGAATATTTCTATTGACTCTCCCATTCATTTAACTTCAATAAAAATAAAATCTCCAAAATAAGGAGTCTATTTGTAGAGTAGGGTTATATTCTCTAGTTAAAATCCTAAAAGGCCATTATTCATAAAAAATCATTCATCCCAACTAGAACTACTCACGGTGCAATATTCACCCATATAGTCATTGACTATGACTACTGTTACAACCCCATACTTGACCAAATATGTGTTTGAAGTCACTCCATTGAGAGATCCTTTACTATGGGAGAGAATTGTCTATCCACCTCTCAAATTCTAAATATAAATAAGTGCATCATTGGCACCACCAATAATAATACTTACTCTAATGACTCCACCTTCCACATTTTAAGACCTGATCCCACCATATGAATAAATAGGGGAACTTATTATTCCCCAATGGGAAAAAGATATGTAGAATACATGGGATGACAAGTATAACCTATATTTCATAGAGTTACCTATGAGATCTTTACTTAGTTTGATAAATAGAGTGGAACCATATAAAGGGTGAGGAATAGGAAGGCATTGAATCTAGATACAAAGGAATAAATGGAATTTGAACAAAGATAAAAGATATTTCCCTTGGAAATGAAAGCCAAAATGGATCTAAAATATCCTAATGACTATACTAAATTTTTTTATGATTTTATGGACTCTAAAATAAAAGTGTAAAACTGAATAAGAATGACATAAAATATTGTAGTAGAGATAGACTATACATGCTCATTGGGAGAAAATTGATGGTGTGTAGAGTGTAAAAACTAAGTTTTACAACATTTTTCATAATATTTAGGTTATTATGGTAGGAAAGCAATAAAATAAATCATAGGTGATTAAAATTTAGCACCAAATGAAAGAACTAGAAAAAATATTAAATTTATTAGTTCATTACTCCCTTTTAACAAGTTGAACTTAATGTCCATCACAAATGCATCATGACACCTCAATTAGCATACATAAATAAAGATTCATTTTACATTTTTACAAATCTTAATAATGAGATCTTGTAAATTCTGAAAGACATGAGGGTAACTAATGTGATTACTCTTATATATGAATTATTCAATAGGAAATTTTTTGAGAACCTCCTCTAAGAAGCTAAAAATAACTTCAAAGACAAAGTTGAAGGCACAATATACAAGACCAATTTTTAAAACATTCAATTGGTAAATATTTTCAAGGATAGGGTAACAAGAGCTAAGGTTCTAAGAGAAGAGTTCAAGAGATCAAAAGTTGAACATAAAAAGTCAATGGTTAAGGCCTTCAAACTATTAAAAAATTAATTAATTAATTTTATAATCATTAATATATAGTTCAAATTTGCACACATGTTATTCAAAAAACTTAAGGATAAAGAAATAACTTTAGGGTTATAAATAAACATGTAATTAACTGTTAGCATTTTCCCTCATCTCAAGGTTCCTAGTTTATAGGATTTGTTGTGATACAAACTCTAAGTGATCATGTTTTGATTCACCAGTGAAAAATAATGGTTACTTAAGTTCCCAAAGTCTTCACTCCATCATATTCTTCAGCCATCAGTGCCACATCAACATCTATTTAAATATAACTATGTACTTGCATGTTTTTGTTAAGTTATAACTTTGGTTCCAAACATACATTACATGTATATATTGTATTTTTAGCTATGGAATTGTCTTTTGGGATGACTACTCTACATATCCTTTGCATGAGATGTGGATGTAATTCCTCTTTTTAATGATGTATTTTTAGACTATACTTAAGATATCAGGCCTTCCCCATCCCAAGTTATTTATACTTGTATCCTCCTAGTCCAAAAGAGAGGAGAGTTTTGGATGTTAAGATTAATAGTAATTTATGAATAAGTTATACAATTTTATTTTTTACATGTAAATCTTGATTCTTATCCATATTGTGGAGTGTTTAGTAAGTTATACTATTGATGGCGTAAAATTGCTCTAGATCCTAGCCAATCAACAATGGGAAGTTTCAAGTTGTGGGATGATGTGGCTTGAAACAACCTCTAGGTTTTAAAGAAGCTGGTCTCTTCTATTTATAGGTGTTGGGGAAAAGGGATAGGAGATTAACAGAAATGCAAAATTCAGGAATTAAAACCTATCTATGACAATGCACCTGAGCATAGAGTGAATATTATAGGATTCTATTAAATTTAAGAGCAGACAAGTGCATGATCAATGTAAAATATTGGAATAACAAAAATAGAAGGCTCAAAATAGGGGAGTCTTTTTCTGAGATACAAGAATTGTCAACAAAGGCATAGTGTTCTATCTTCTTAGTAGAATCCTCCAATCACATAAGAGGCACAGAAGTCATGTATAGTTATGTAGAACTTTAGACTCTAAAAAATGAGACAAAAGCAAATAACATTTCCAATCATAACACTAGTAAATCTACATCATAGACTACTATGTAAATGACACAGGTAACACCAAGGCATGAGGCTTAAATTTCCTTAATTCATTCAGCCACATAAAGGGTAAAGAAACATACATGATTATATCAACTTTTACAACTTCAGGAAATCAAGACAAGATCAAATGATATTACTGGTTGAAATTAAAAGAAGTCTAAACTATAAAAAATCTTCCCCCCTTTTTTAGATTTTACAATCCTTTTTATTTAGACTTGGGTATCTCCTTTGATCACTTTCTTTCCCGTGCAATCTTCTCCATCCTTCACCTCTTTAGATGCTCAACTATCTACTCTACCTCCACTATTAGGGGATAAACAGATGGTGCCTTCAATGCTCGCAAACCCCAAAATATACCCAGTGCAATGTCTCATCTACTCAAATTAACTCTCACCAAATTTCCCTCCAATTTCACTATAACAGGTAGACGAGCACTCTGTTCTATTAGGATGGAAGGGGATACTTAGCCAATTTATGAAAAACTCTCCTTTTGATTGAGAAGGCACCAGAGGATGACACCTGGCTGCTTCTACTTTCTTTAAAATATCATCCAAGACCTGGCACAATCTTCATTCAGTGATTAGGCTTGAAGGTGATCTCTCAAAAGTTGATACGTGGCGACCTCCACTGCTCTTGGGAAGATATGTGGCATCTTCTAATTTTTTAGCTAAGGGTATGTGGTGCCTTCTACTTTTTGGGGATGGAGTAGAGAGTGACTTGAAAGGTGACATTTGGCAGCCTTTGCTGCACTTTGATACTTAACAAAATGAATGATGCCTTTATGCGTTGAATGGAAAGCATGGACCTAGGTATTGAAACAAAGGCTCTTGGCAATCGACATGTGGTGGCTTCCACTGCTTCTTTAAAAGGTAATTTAGGGCCTCCACAACTACCACCTGGTGCTTTCTACTCTGTCACTCAGCTCATCAAAAGTCTTTGTTAAAATAGAAAACATGGGTGCCTCTTATGATATGCGAATGTTGACACGTGGTGCATTCCGTTTAACTGCTATTAGGTACATAGCACAATCCATAGTTCTCTAAAAAGTTACAAAGAGGTCCTCAAAAGTTGCTAACTGCCCATCTTCATCTCCTAGAGGCTGACACATGGTCACTTCCACTTGAATCCAATACTTATGCCAAAATTGAAATGAAAAGAAATAAAAGGTAAAAAGGGACTGCGCTCTGAGGATGACTCTTGGCAGCTTCCACTGCGCTTCGACACTTAGGCAAAATGAACCTGTCCTCTACTCTAAAACTCTACAACTTCACTTGAAGTGCCAAAATTGTAGTGCTCAATTGAAAATAATTGAATATGACATAGAGTAGGAAATTACTCTACATTTATTGGTGACCATTAGGGCTTTTGAGCCTACTAAAAAAGAACCTGACTCCTGCTTGATCAAACTTTCAAAATTTATAGTTTCAAAAGATATATCTAGAAGATAGACCACTCATGATCAGATAATCCTTGCTTGTTCTACAACTCATCAAAAGCCAAATCCAAGCTAATGAGATCCTTGTACAAGAAGGTTTGCAGGACCTGGGCAGTGGCTTTTAGCTTGGATTCTAGTCAAAAAATAGGAATTAGAATAGTTTTGACCTCAGAGGTTAGAGAATCATCTTGAAATCTCTAAAAAGCTATTTGATCCCTTTCCCTAGCTAGCATTAATGGTTGGATTTGGTCCACCATTAGCACTGTTCTCACATCTAGAAATAGGGAAGGAAGGCCCAATCACACCAGATCTTCAATGTGTTGCCTCATTTTGTTGATGCCTTCTTTAATGACATCAAGATAGCTTCTATAATTGTTGGCTATGGCATTATGACTGAGCTCCTCATTGACCCATTTCATGGTGGCCATTCTATTAGGAATCCTCATGGCTGCCAATGTTGCATCCCTTGAGCTGTAGAGCTTCTCTAGTAAGAAATGAGAGTTTGCAACTCTTCTAGAGATCATGGCTAGAGTGCTCTATACCAAATTTTTGACCCTTTCACATAGCTACTATGCTTTGAGGAGGAAGGTGAAAAGTGGCCTGAGCTAAAGAATCTCTAAAGAGATTCTCTCCCATGCTAACTCATAAAGGCCCTTTACTAGCTGCACCACTCTGATATCTCTCGACCTATTGGCCAACTCAATTGCTAGTTGTGCGGTCCACTACTACTCTACCTAGAGCTGGGCTTGAAAAGTCACAACCTTATTTTCTTCTTCTAGTAACCTTTGCTATGATTGGGTAACTTACAATTGGAGTCCTTTGACTCTTCCCTATAGCGTTGCATTTTCCCATCTTAGAGTTGTTGTTGCATCTTTTACAAGCACAAGCTCTATCATTAATGAATTATTTTGGGCCTAAATTGCTCATTGAGTATAGAGGGAGACAGTATCTTGTAATTATTTCTATAGACCAGCTATCTCATTGTCCTTCTAGTTTATTTGTTTGGCAAAACTACTATAGTTTGTCTTTTCTTTGGCTAGGTTAGCCTCCATCTTCTGCAGTCTCCTTGATATCCTCAAATAATCTTTTATGACTGCAAAAGTGGATTCAGTCATGAGCTCGACTCTATCTTGTGGCCTGAATAGGGACATGTCAATGGCCACTACATTCATGGTGTAGTCTTCTAGCTACATTTGTTCGCTTAGCCTCACAATGTTGGGCGACAAATGGGTCACCGTCAGCTACTATTGAATGGGGTCAAATTGTGACTTCAAATGTGGAACTACCGGTTCTTTATTCTCTTTACTCCTCTTCTTCTCCAATCAGGCTTCTCTTACCTTCTTTGTAGCATCAGCCTACATCTGGAAGGTGGAAGGGGATGGAATATGTCCCCCTGCAAATGGAAATCCTTATGGTAGGACGTATTGGAGAGCCATTGGTTGCGTAGGGGTGAGTTGCAGGGGCATCTTTTTGGGAATGAAAGGGGAAAAATAGGGTAATGTTAAGGTTTGAGGCATCAAGGATGAGGTAAATTGTGAAATGGGAATGGCAGTAGTGGTGGGAGGTTTCATTTGGCTAGGTAGAGGCATGGATTGAGAGGGAGGTGGGGGAGTAATTCTTACCTAAGGAGAAGTTATAGTGCTCTACACTGGGCACTGTGAAGGCTCTTCTTCCTCTCCTGGGTCCAATTGGAACTGTACCCTTCTTCTCTTCTTAGGTGTTTCTAATGTTCCTTCCATCTCTAAATCTCTTGTATAATAACTTGGTATGAACCTTTTGGAAGATAAAAACATGCTTGCTATAATAAATTTCACTAGGTGCCACAATCACATTGAGAAAGATATTTTCGTAAGAATTCTTGAGAGTTTGGGATCCATTAAAATCTACTAAGGGGGTATTTATGGGTTGATCAAGTCCCAAATGGCATTAATTTCGAGTGACCATTAGCAAATCCTACTCAATCTTTAGGAAACAGCAAGGCGGACATGTTATGCAGCGTAAGGTACCTTGAAAATCTTGAAAGATTTGGGAAAGCATTTATTGTAGCAAAAATAAAGAATTAAAGAATTCCTTAAGATGCCGACTCTGCATCTAAAATGCTTATTTTAAAAGAAAGTGGGAAAGCAAAAAGTAAAAAACAAAAACAAAGTGATGCGGGAATGGAAACTACCTAACTATATTTATGACAAATCCTTACTTCCCTCTAGTATCAAAAATGAACTTTCCCATGTCCTATTTATGACAATTCAACTTGTGTTGCCATACTGGTGATTGCAACAGATATGTCATTGATGGAATGTTCACTACACCAGCCACACAGGTCTGCCTGCACTCGAATGAGTCTAATAAAAATGTGTATTTGACATCTACAAACTCTTCTTGTCCTTGAATGCTCATTGAATGTTGGTTCTTCATGCTGTTAGGTGTCATCAATAAATCATTGGCTATTGATTCTTCACTCTATGACTTTTGATATCCATTATCTCTTGGCTCATCTGCTTCAAATTCCAACTTTATTTCATCATTATGCTCTGTGATGACTACATCCTCTTGAAAGGATGCATCTAAAAGCTGGCATGCTTCCTGCATACTTAGATGAGTGTCACATTCATCTTCTCCATATCCTTCCTAAATGATAGTGTCACCTATCTCAATGGCTTGATCAAGGGAGTATCCACACTCCTCCATGTCTTTTTGTAAAGTGAGGAAGATGTTAGAAATGATCTCTTCCTCATCTGAAGTTAAGGAAAAAGCTTATAGCTTATCCTCTTGCTCATCAAAGGGGGTGCCTATGGTGATTTCATCCTCATTTGTACTTATGGAATCTTCTTGAGTAGCCATGAATTGAGCATAGTCTTTAGCATACTCAGCTACTTCCTTCAAAATATACTCTTCTTCAAAAAAATGAAGAAGAAGGCTGTGATGGAAGACAAGAAGCCTCTTGAGGAAGGGTAGAAGGGTCTTGAGGAGAAGGTGAGAGTTTGGGGACCTCTTCCCTTGTTGTTGTCATAGACTCTACATTATTGGGGAAATGATCTTGACAAGTCTAACCTTGTTCATGAATAGGGGTGACATATGTTTGATAAGGGATTTATGTTGGTGGATATGAATTTTGGTAGACTTGCTAAGGCTAGTTCTCATGAATGCTTAGCCTCTTTTCTAGACATACAATAAATCCACACACCTCCAACATTTCATATGTAAGCTTTTGCCAATTTGCCCTTTCAATGGGGTCCCACTCACTTTTGATCAGGTCAATTACTTCCCTCACTTGATAGATGACATGACAAGGAACCTCTTGGCCATATCCCCTTCTGCTATCAAGCTCTAATACATATTTCTTAGAACCCATCAATTCTTTCTTGAAGGTAAAAATGATATTAGGCTAGGCATAAAACTAGTAT
Organism: Torreya grandis; assembly: GCA_037957365.1. Lineage (NCBI taxonomy): Eukaryota > Viridiplantae > Streptophyta > Pinopsida > Cupressales > Taxaceae > Torreya > Torreya grandis. Next base: position 327,901 of record JARHVA010008707.1, on the reverse strand, counting down.
AGCTCATGGCCATGTGCATCTTCATTACTTGACATAATTTTAGGAGAAGTTTGTTCTTGATTAAATATATAAGGAGAATAAGACTCATAGCTATGAGTTATAGAGTTATACATACCAAAGGGATTTCTTGATGATACTGCTTGATTGGTTGATGACTCAGAGTCATTGTTGGTGTCAATAAAAACCTCCAAAGGTAGATTGGCTAAAGAATACACCAAAATTCTTCAACTCTATAAAATATTGGTCCCACTAGGCATGCCAAAAATTATTGATGGCATAAAATTGTGCTAGATCCTAGACAATCAACAATGGGAAGTTTCAAGTTATGGGATGATGTGGCTTGAAACAACCTCCAATTTTTAAATAAGCTGGTCTCTTCTATTTATAGGTGTTGGGGAAAAGGGATAGGAGATTAACAAAAATGCAAAATGTAGGAATGAAAACCTATCTATGGCGATGCACCTAAGCATAATCCTAATCCTAACCTGAGCATAGAGTGACTATTATAGGATTCTATTACATTTAAGAGTATACAAGTGCATGATCAATGTAAAAGATTGGAATAATAGAAATAGAAGGCTCACAACAGGGGAGCCTTTTGCTAAGATACATGAATTGTCAACAAAGGCATAGTGTTCTATCTTCTTAGTAGAATCCTCCAATCACATAAGAGGCACAGAAGTCACAGACAGTTATGTAGAACTTCAAACTCCATAAAATGAGACAAAAGCAAATAACATTTTAAATCACAACACTAGCAAATCTACAGCATAGACTACTGTGTAAATGACACAAGTAACACCAACCAAGGCATGGAGCTTAAATTTCCTTAATTCATTCAACCACATAAAGGGCACAAAAACATGCATGATTATATCAACTTTTACATCTTCAATAAATCAAGTCAAGAGAAAATGATATTATTGGTCAAAATTACAAGAAGTCGAAACTATCAAAAATCTTCCCCCCTTTTTTAGATTCTACAATCCTGCTTATATAGCCTTGGGTGTCTCCTTTGATCACTTTCTTTCCCTCACAATCTTCTCCATCCTTTACCTATTGGGATCCTCAACTGTCTACTCTACCTCCATTATTAGGGGACAAATAGATGGTGCCTTCAATGCTCACAAGCCCCAAAAATCTACCCGATGCACTGTTTCATCTACTCGAATTAACTCTTGCCAAATTTCCATTCAATTTCACTGTAATAGGTAAACAGGCACTCTATTCTATTAGGATCGAAGAGGATACTTAGCTAATTTATGAAAAACTCTCCTTTTAATCGAGAAGGCATTAGAGGATGACACCTGGCCACTTTCACTTTCTTTAAAATATCATCTGGGACCCACCACAATCTTCATTCAGTGATTAGGCTCGAAGGTGATCTCTCAAAAGTTGATATGTGGTGACCTTCGCTGCTCCTAGGAAGATACATGGCATCTTCTACTTTTCTTATTGGGGGTATGTGGTGCCTTCCACTTTTTGGGGATGGAGTAGAGAGGGACCCAAAAGGTGACACTTGGCAACCTCTATTGCACTTTGATACTTAGCAAAATGAATGATGTCTTTATGTGTTGAATGGAAAGCATGGGCCCAGGTATTGAAACAAAGGCTCTTGTTAGTCAACATGTGGTGGCTTCTGCTGCTTCTTCAAAAGGTAATTTAGGGCCTCTGTAACTACCTCCTGACACTTTCCACTCTCTCTATCACTCAGCTCATTGGAAGTCTTTGTCAAAATAGAAAACAGAGGTGCCTCTTATGATATGTAGATGTTAAAACATGGTGCATTTTGTTTAACTACCACTAGGTACGTGGCATGATGTATGGTTCTCTAAAAATTTATAAAGAGGTCCTCAAAAGTCACCAGCTATCCATCCTCATCTCCAAGAGGTTGACACGTGGTCTCTTCCACTTGGATCCAATGCTTTGGCCAAAACTGAAATGAAAAGAAACAAAAGGTAAAAAGGGACCGTGCTCTAAGGATGACACTTGGTATCTTCCACTATGCTTTGACACTTAGGCAAAACGAACCCATCCTCTGCTCTAAAACTATGCAACTTCACCCAAAGTGCCAAAATTGTAGTGCTCGAATGAAAATAATTGAATACGATGAAGAGTAGGAAACTACTCTACATATACCATTACTATTTATTTTTACTTTGGTTATGTATGAGTTAAAACTAGTTTAAATACCTTTTTTATATAAATCATAATCCCCCTTGTGGATGTGATATTATAGTCCAACAAACATGACATCCTTTGATTTTATATGTTTACATATATATATATATATATATATATATATATTTTACCTTTGAATCATAACCATTTTTGATTTTTGATGTGTTATTATATCCTTTAGAAAATATTGGTTTATGATTTCTTGTCCAAACAAGTTCAAATATTGGTCTTGGAAGGTTTTGTTTATTGTGGTCCGAAAGCTTCCTTTTCTACCTTACCTTTCCCTCTTTTAAGAGTTTATTTGAATTCCTACCCACATTAGGTTAGAACCATCATCAATCCACCTATATCTAGTATATTTATATTCATATATAGCCGACCCATCCATGGTAAATAAATTCACTCATTAATTACTATTCCACTAAGTTTTTTACAAAAGTCAATACCCTAGAACTCATGCCTTGAAGTGAATATTTTTTACCAATCCATAAATGTTATAGGATACCTCATAAGGTTACTTGGGTGTGCATAACATGAAAATCAATAAATAAATTATTTTTAATTATAAAAGAAGGGCTTGTACCTCCATCTATATTTTATTTGAAAATAATCACTTAATTTACATTAAAATCACCCAAAAGATTGACAAGGCCAACCTCAGACACAAAATTACTATACTCACCTTCGAAATTCCATATAAAAGTTATGTTTGATAAAGGAGTTAAGATATTATCCTATACTCAATCATTATCTCTAGGTAGACAACCTCATCTTTTATTACTCATTATGGCTCAACCAATAGCTCTGGTCCAGGCTCGAACCTAGTTGACTAGTTTTGACATTAATATTACAAGATTTATATATGATATACCAAGAAGCCTTAAGAAATATTATCATTAATTTTATCCCTTCGAAGAAAGGATTACATAATAACATATCCAAGACTTTAAAAGTACTTTAGGAATCTTAAATTTAACCCTCAGAGACATGACATACAAACTAATTCCCTTCACATTGCTATATGAAACCTATGAAAGCTTTATTAATGTTTTAAAAGGTTTAACTACCTCTTGGTAAGAGTGTCAAAATAATTTTTTAGAATAATTTGGAAGGTTACTAGTGTAATTTTTGTTTATCAACACTTTACAAGCATCATAAGAGATCTAAATGAGACTTCAATGTTAGATTTCAAAAGGTGTACAATATACTAGAAATTGCTTAAATAGATAATGATGCATTGGCCCTAGAGATGTACAAAAATGCTCTAGACCATGTGAATATTATCTTTATACATAAATTTATTGGTATTGATACATTTCCTTTAATTTATGCCAAATATCTTAGTGTAGACAGACAATCAAATCCTTAGATGTAATATTTGGCCCCACTCAATCTTGGACCTATTTTTTTGGGTTTCAGTCCAATTCTAAGAACAAAGAAGAATATCATGGACCCAACTCATAACTATATGTATAGTCAATTACCTTTAATCTAGGTTCTACCTAATCAACATCTCATCTTCTTTAATAATTATGTGCTTAACCATTAAAACATGAATCAATAATTGATGAAAGTCAATACTTTTATAGAATAAAGAACCAACTCTTATTACACAAAATAGAATCAGAATCAATCTAGAATATGGTTTGGAATTTGAGCAATAAGTTTTTAACTAGGCATAAATGCATTGGTAACATTAGAGGATAGAATACCAATTATAGATTCAAATGTATAGATATAATAGCATTTTAATAGGTCTAGAAATAATCAAGAACATTAGGTCCCTTCCAATAGTATGCCATAGATAAACATCATATAAGTATTTGTTAAAAATTGGTATTGGGTTCATAACATGGTGAGATATAATGCATTGATTTTTCCAACATATTTAAGATTTTTCAATATGATATGGATTGGAAAGAAATATCTACACATCAAATAGAACCTTCTTTCTCTACTGATCCTAAACACTCCATTATAGTAATGGTCTTTGAGATCTATGATTTCTAATTTATAGAAGAGGAAGACAATGACTCAGAGGACAATAAAAAAATATCAATGCATTCTAGTGGTTTTAGAATAATAATTATAATCTGAGTAAGCAACCACATGTTAATTAAAAATCAACATATAGTAACGTGACTACTCCTCTAGATTCTTGAGAAAATAATAACTCACATTCCCCTAAGAGAGATGAGCATTTGTAGAGTGAAGAATCATAAAGTAGGTATGGGTAAACCATTATTGAAGACATGAAAATACCAAGGCCAATATCTCCCTACATAGATTGGATTGGATCACTAACAAAGGTATTTGTTTTCAAAGAGCTAACCAAAAGATGATCTACATTGGATAAATCCAATTTTTAGCAAGTAAATGTGATGGTATTTAAAGAAAAACCTAAATTACCATCATCATTTATAACTTTATAATATTTAAAAAGAATGTTCACAACTACTTGGTTGACTCAGTCACTTGATCCAATGTGATGCTGATAGTTTTTTGTCAAACATTAGGTTAGACCTATAGTAAGTCAAAGAGAGTGGTCTTAAAATTGGATAATTCTTCAATCCCATTTGTCATATAATTAACAAACACATTCATTTAGTTTTCATCTAACCCACATGTGAAGTAGGATATAACCATCTTTGTTGTTGACATTATATAAGCCTATGGTCTATTGCTGAGTCATGGTAAGTCTAAGATACTAAACAAATGCATGGGCACTAAATTTTTGCACATGTGGTTGCCTTTAAATGGTATATCCAACAAGATGGAAATAGAATGTGAATTGAAGATGAAGAATATAATCACAAAGTATAATGCCATGAATGAAAATATAGACTTTATTTCTTCACATGTATCTATATAAGCATTTACCACTAGACAAGAAAATGTGTTGTTTGGATAACAATTTGAATATCCTTATCAATTGTGGACTCTTCATTTATATAGATCAGGATTAAACTAAATTTTTGGTGTGGGGATAGCTCTAATATATATATAGATATCAATAAGTACCTTACTAAGTACATGTAGTTATCATGCACCAACAATAAAGTAGAGTATGAAGCTTTGATCCTTAGCTTGTAGTTTTCAATCAAACACAATGTTAAGGAGTTGAAAATATTTAAATATTTTGAGCTAATGGTCAATTATATTAGGAATAAGTATTAATGTAAGCTCATATACTTAAATAATTATAATCATTAATTTTGGGACTTGATTTAGTCCTTTGAAGGATTCAAAATCACATAAATCCATAGAGATTATAACTAGACAACTAATTCTCTAAAATATTTAGATACTAATCTATCACCACTCTAAGAGTTAAAAATGTAAAAGTTCTCAGTAGAACTGGTCCCTTAGCCCTCCATCCTAGATAATGTGGATAATTTTTAGGTGTTCAAGGATGAATAAAAAATTGTAAAATTCATGAATAACTCTTAATATTTCAAAGCTTAGATACTAGATGTTAAATATGTTTAACCCATGGATGGTAAATTCTTGGGAGAGGTGGCATTTTGTAATTGAAGGAAAAAAGTATCCTTCTAGGTAGGTCTCTTTAGAGCAAGATTTGAATCTAGACCCCTAAGCTCAAAAATAGAAACCACCAAGAACAACTGAATCAACATTTTCCAAATAAAATTTGGGCACTAACAAACACCCTCAACAAGTGAATGTAAGCCTGAGTTGCACTTAAATTGAGAAATAAAATATAAAATACTTACCAGTATAATAATAATATGTGATATCCTACATATATGAAGACCTATAAGTATTCAATCTTAGAGTCATTATGTATTATATCCCACTATATCTAGATAATAAGCATTTCAAACAAATATAGAGGATAATAACTACAATTATAGAACCTCTAATTTAAGAAGTACATAAGTTATTCGATGCAAACATTATCTTCCCAATTAAGCACTCTACTTGGGTAGCCAACTTAGTACTAATTAGTAAAATGAGTGGAGAAAATAGACTATATTGACTTCAATAACCTAAATATAGCATAAAATAAAGACAATAATCACTTACCTTCACTGGATGAGGTAATTCAAATTATAAGTGGATCAGAGATAATGTTCTTTCTAGATGGATTCTCTTTTTGTAATTAATTACTGGTAGAGGTAGAGGATCAGATGAAGACTACCTTCATGATAAAGTGATGAGTTTTTTCATATAAGAGGATGTTATTTGTATTAACTAATGTAGGATTTAATTTACAAAGGGACATGTACTTTGAATTCTAAGGGTTGGTTGGAAAGTGCGTCACCATATACATGGATGACTTTACCATGTTCTCAAAAGATAGAGTTGATCATGTAGACCATTCCTAAAAGTTGTTTGATAGATGCATATGATATGGAGTTTCATTTAATTGAAATAAAAACATCTTTCAAGTTATCGAATAGAAGATATTAGGCCATGTCATTACCAAATATGGGATCTTAATTAATTTGGATTAGGTCTAGGCCATATCTAAGTTAACACCTCAAAGAAATAAGAAAGAGACGAAGTCCTTCTTTGGTAAGATAAACATTATGAAAAATGTAATTTATTTAATTGTCAAGATTGTCAAACCACTAAATATTATGCTAATGGAAGATGATAAGATAGAATGGATGACACAATCCCAAGATATTTCCAAGAGATAAAAACATTCATTTCTCAAGCTCTAATTCTAATTAGTCTAGATTTCAATAAATACTTTTTTTTCTATTCATTTGCTTCATAACATACTATAGTTGTTGTGATTACACAATAATTAGAATAAAATTAAAATCCTATTTACTTCACAAGTACCAATTTGAAGGATGTTGAGTTAAAATAATCCATGACAGACAATTAGATATACTCCCTGATTAAATTTATCAATAAGTTTAGGGATTATATTATATGAAACAAAACATATTGCATTATTCCAGATTTTGTTCTCAATATCATGCTTGGCTAGTGAACTAGGTGAAAGAGGAGGAAAATGGATGGCCAAAATTTAAGAATTTGACCTTGAAATTAGGATATCTAGAATGGTAAGAGGACAAGGGGATTATCTAGCTAATGATTGATAGTTATCCATGCATCATTAATGAAAACATAATGGGAATCAGGTGATTGGTGGAGTGTAGTACATGTAAATAATCCATTACTTGATAATGGTAACATGTCCCCCTAAACTAAACATAGACAAAAGACTACTACTGAGGCTCAAATTGGCTCATTATATGATAAATAAGGGAGTCCTATACTGGAATAAATATGAAGGCATTATCTGAGATGCATTTCAACATAATATGTTGCACATATCCTGAACAACCTACATTTGAATATAGCTAATGAGCATCCTTAAATAAACAAAAAAACTCATAAAATTATGAGGATGTGATATTACTGGCCTAAAATCTTTAAGGACACTGATAGCCATGTTAGGACCTATCATGATTTGTAGGTATTTGGGAAAAGATAAGTAAATTTTTCCATTCCTTTAGAGTCAATAATTAAAGGATGTCCATTGTCCTAATGGGGATTTGATTTTATTGGGGTGATAAACCCAAACTCTTTAGTAAGGGACATATTTATCTTAAAAATTACTAAATACTTCACCAAATGGATAAACGCTATTGTAACAAAAATTTATAAAGCAGTTTATGTCATTAAGTTTCTAAAATAAAATATGTTGATCAAGTTCGATACTCCCATCTTATTAGTTTGTTAAAATGGTCTAGATTTTTAATCTTTTGAATTTAGAGAATGGGCCTATGATAATTAAATAACAATCAATTTCTTTATAAACTACTACCCATAATGAAATGAAGTGGTTGAGTCTACCAATAAAAAAATTAATGGATGCCATTAAGAATTAAGCACAACATAAACCAAAGGAATGACATCTCTTATTGAAATATGCATTATGGAAAATTATTACTAGGTACAAGCAAGCCCTCAAGGCTTCACCTTTTTTCTAATGTGTCAAATACAACCTATCTTTCCTATTACTCTTGAGATACCAACATACCATTTCATATAATATTACATAGGGGAAGACAATAGAATATACTCTAGACTACTAGAAATAGTCAAGATGGAAGAAATAATAACTAAAAAACTACAAAACTTCAATAAACATTAGGATACTATCAAAATATGGTTTGACAAGAGATCTAAGATAAAAGTCTTCAAGATCTCATACTTAGTGATTAAATGGGATAAATCACATGAGAAGAAAAGAAAACATGATAAGTTCACTCTTTTATGTATTGGACCATATCAAATATTAGAGATATTAGGTAATAAATTCCTTCTCATTGAAATACCTGAAAGGTAATATCCTCAACATTCTAGTCACTGGATAGGTTTTCAATCATAGTTTCATTGTTTCTCTAACTAGAGATGTATCAATACAAATGTAAGTGAAGGTTATAAATGTATGACTAGAAAATATTTCTTGATTTCTAGGTTAGATTTCATCATTTCTAAAGTAAGCTATGTACTTCCTTGGATTCGTCTTTCCTAATTTCTTTTACTATCATTAGATTAGTTGTTTTACTTTTAATAAGTTAGTTTTTATGATTTATATATTAGTTTGTTAAAACTGTACAATAAACCAACAGATTTATTACATAGATATTACAAAAAACAAGGGAATTATTTATAAGGATGCACTGTTGGTACTCATAAGGATTAAATATGATGATACTATAGATTATGGAGTCAAGGTATGTGTCATGACTAAATTAGGTCTTACTTTGATGGGATGTATTCACTGTACCTTTGGGATTTTATATGATATAATCATAAATTTTTTAGAAAGACTTTCCATTTCCAAATAATAACTACACTATAAGATGCTAAAACCTAGAATATTGATAATAAACATAGAAATAGATATACAATTACATGGATGTATTGATCAAAATATGTTTTCTTATATGTATACCTAGCTAATAGTGGTTCCTAATCTTTCTTCTATCTATCTTCTTAAAAAAACTCAATCATATAAATTGATAGAAGATGGGTGATTCAAGAAATCTCTGTTGGGTCTATGGATGCCTATATAGTAGTAGAAAAAGGTTTTGAGTTGAAATAGATGTATTTATTTTGGGGTTATGGATACCTTATTTGTAGTAGAGCAATTCCTAGGCTTCCCTTAATATTTTGTTATAAAATCTGAAATCCAAATGAAATATATGCTATATATCCAAAACTTTATCGAAACACTCTTAAAAATGAAAATTGAATCCCCAAAATCACACACTTATATCCAAGGAATAGAAAGGTTTAGTATGTTGTATGAGGAAGTATGAGTTCATTTTAAGGTCAAAGTTATTTATTCATTTATAAATAGGGGTGATGTATTGTTATGCTAGATTTTTTAAATTATATATTCTTAGAATACTCAAGAGTATTTTCCCTTCTAATTCACCATTTATTGTGTCTACCACACATATCCCATTTAAAAACAATCAAATGATAACACATTATTGTTAAAATTATTTAGGTATTATAAACCTTTGGAATTTATTATATGAATTTATTCATGCAAAAGTATAATGTTTCCTTCAGAAATACAAACTTACATAAATTCAAACTATGAAAATCAAAGATTGAACATATATTTTAAGTTATTTAAATCTTTAGTTTTTCATATTTCCCTTTTAAAATTTGGCACTCTCATTTATGTACTAACAAAATTAATGTTTTCATCCTAGTGTTCTTATATTTTTTGAATGATTGAATGAATATCAATAGAGACTTAATAATCATTCACAATTTTGCCATACCCTTATTTGCATAAAATAAGGATAGGTGGAATCACCACATTACCTGGAACCTTCAACCTTCATGAAAAGTATATAAGTCCTCCATATCCTTGAGCTCCAATAATTTGATAGGTAAAATGCATATGTTGTATGAAGCCTTCAACTTTTTTAAAAAAATCTAAGTGACCAAAGTATTTGGACTCAAATAATAGGCTATGTAACACATTTTAATTTACCTAGAATGACATAAACTTTAAAATGAAATTTAATACTCAATGGTTCTAATCTTTTGTAGTTTGAAGGTTCTAAGATTAATAGTGTCAAGAATTCAACATTTGGAATATTATGTTAAATTCAAAAACATTGAAGGATTATGATAGTCTAATAATTTTGAGTTCTCATAGTCTGATTATTCTAAGATTCCAAGTCCTGAGTGTTTGACACTTAGAAAATATCTTTTTACCCATAACCATGGAAGGATTAAATCAAAGTCCATTATTTAATGGTCCTATGAATTTGAGTCTACATAAATTTAAGGATTTGATATCATTCCATGCATCAACATTTAGTTACATAGAATATTTAAATATACATACAAAATTTGAAAGGATTAGGTTTCCATGTTCCCATGTCTTCGAGTCCCCACAGGCTTGATATTATTCCATGTCGTACAATTACATCAAATTGTAGTCTTGGGGTATATAAAACATATACACATATTTAGATATATAATTTAATGATAATTAGACAAGTTTCATAGGTTTGGATAGTCTCATCTTATATGTAAATTATTTTGACAATAAGGCAAAGGAGTAAGTGAGAATTTTATAGTTATCTAGAAAATGATGAATAGACACATAAAGTTAAAGAATAGTTTGCATATAGAAAATAAGTGAACCTACCAAAGATAACTAACACATTCAAATTAAAATGGAAAAAAATTGAAATGCCATTATTTGTAAATATATTCACATGAATGTATTGAAGACTCAGATTTTTTGAGAAATATTTGCAAAACCTAGTCAAAATTTTGTCATTTCACCATCAATCTATCAATTAAACTTTGAAGTTTTGATCCCTTGACCATCAAAATACCCTAGATTTTTAGTGAACTTGAAATTAAAAAAATAGAAATTTTATATTATAAATCACATAATTTATATTGACATAATGATCTCCTTTTCAAATTAAGTACATGTTCAATCCCCCACAATGTACTCTTATGATAAAAGTGAAGAATGCATGGATAAAGTGTTCGATAATAGTTCCCTCAAATTTAATTTTATCCACTATTTAGTGATCTATAAATTATAGAGACTGTAGTGTCCTACTCTATGAAAGACTAATATTTTTTAGATAAAAAAATAATATATCAATAAATTAATGCCCATTAAAACACAAAGCCTTTGTCTAGTGGTGGAAAAACTAGAGGTAATGTCTTCAATATACCATCTTAGAGTTTTATTTTTAAATAGAACATTTTATAGGGATTTTATTTCATATTAATAAAAGTAAAAATGTAATGATAGTTATTTATTGGAGGACTTTCAAAAGGTATCTGAAACATCCATGGTTTGAGACTATGTTTATCTAACTCTCAAATAATGTTTAGCCTAAGAATAACATAATAGATGGAAAACTAAAATAATGGTTAGTTAAGAGCCAAAGACTAAACCCTAAGGGAGGAATTTCCTCCAATTTCATTATCAAATTTAGACCTTGAGTTAGGATAGCTATGGCCCTCATAAATATACTATATAGTTTTGAAAGTGTAACTTATGTGCAAGTGTAATGGATCCCTTTGTTGGATATTATTTTAACCTCAGACAAGTTAATTACCCTAGGGGAAGTTATATGTGAAATATTTAAAACACAAATTTTCTATCCTAAATAAAGGATAACTAATGGAAAATCTTATATGATGCCATATTTACTAGATGTAGTCCTGACATAGTTCATAGGACACATGGGGAGCTATGGCACCCTCAATAGAATATTTGGGTAATAGAAAATATGAATATTAGTATTTCATATTTATATACATATTCAAGAATGAAATTCAAAAGCTATGTGAGGAAATATATCCTTAATTATATTAGGTGATTCATGGAATGCAAATGCCTAAGTTATCTAAAAACCTAATAAGAAGAATTAATAAAATGGGGAATTATTTGTATTACCATGACTATATAGTGATTAGAAATGAAGGGATAAGGGAAAATCCTCTATTTCTACCATGCCATGTCTAAAAATTTTACAGAATAAGAGGTGGATTTTCAACTCTACAACATCATTGATGAATAAATTGGACTTAAGAATCAAGAAAATTATTAAATAATCTTATTACTATTAGATAACTACAATTTATGTTTAGGTCAAATTCACACCAGATTTGGAAATTTAGATCTCACTATAATATAAAGGTTGCCCAATTTATGTAATCAAACCCAAAGAATAAAATCAATATATACCTTAAGCACCTTAAGGAAAAGGAGAAGGTGAACATTTCATATGGTTACCAGGAATATGATCATGATGTTGTTTTTATAAATGCATTGGGTGATACTAAGGTGTGGACAAGGATGAAAGTGTAGTCATCTAAAATATAATTTATGTAATGAGTGTCACTTGAGACCACCTTATCCTTATATTAACCCTATAATTATATTAGTGACTCTTTTGATCCTTTTTACAACTTCTGTGTGCACTCAACCCATGCCCAAATATAATAAAATCCAAACTAATCCATCTCCTAGGCATCCCAAACCCTTGCTCACATGTACTATCCACGTAGACATTGGTGTGACCCCTTTGGTTTATAGTGCAGTGAACTATTGTTAAAGGGGGGAATATTATTATACTTTATATTTTTATATCCCCATAAATATTTTACCATTTACTAAAGCATATTACGGTTGGAATAGACTCATTTAATGTCTTGAGTATCATCAAAACACTATATAAATACCACTTCATTAATTCATTCCTTAAATGGAAATTCTCATGAATAAGATTTGAAATAGTTGTACAAATTAATGTCATTAGTCCTTATTTAAACTTAATTATACATACATCTACCTACAATAGCCAGAGCTCAGGTTTAATTAGATTTATAGTTTTATGTCACACTCAAAGCGTTCAAATTGGCATTAAAACTCAGGCATACTAACATCACTCTCACTTATAGCAAGACTTAAAATGGGAAACTACATTAGGCTTGATCCCCTTTTAATGTATTGGTATGTAGGAAATTCTCAGCACATGGTGTGTCGAGGTCACATCTATCCTACCTTAATAACACCACTCTTATTATACTTGTGTTTATCAAAACCCTATTAAATATGGAACCTTAAGGTTCCATAGTGAAATTAGTCAAAATGAAGCCCATATGACAATCTAAGTCTCAGTCACATAGGCATAGTCTTCATAGAATTGAGTGAAAATCTTCCCCAAGCTTAACTTGTTTATTTTCACATGGTAAATAACATAGTGTAAAGGGTCATTTAAGTAGTATGGTATTGCAAAAGAGGGAAATTTTAGTATCCATGGAGGGTTTTATCACTCATTTCAATCTGATAACACTCTACCCAACTTCTACAATAGTTTCAAACTTACCACTTATCTATTTCAATCCTATTTTATAGATAAGTACACCCTTTTCAATTCACTACTATTTATAGTCTAAGAAAAAATCAATTATTAGACAAATCCATGGCTATTGATAGTATAATATGGTATTCCTTGATTTATATACTTAGATATTTATCTAGTTAGGTTTTACATTAATTCCAAAAATAGTTAAATCATTTGGTAAACCTAACTTACATTTAATAGCATCTAAAAACTATACATACATGTTCCTAGGGTTTGTACCCTTCTTTTTCCTATTTATATTTTATATGTTAATAATTTTAGATTTCATATTTTTTTAAAATCACTCTTTCATTTTGTTTAGTATATGCCATTATAATCACCTAAAATTGGTATTTGGATGGTAAGAGTGTTATTTGGGACAACTTATTGCTAGCTTAAACCTAGACCTATGCTAGATATTATAACATTTTTTAGCCAATGTGTGGACCATAGACATCTCCAATTAGCCTGAACACACTCCCAAACCTACATTCCCAAATCTTGACCCTTCATGCCTAGCAACGTTCTAGCTAGACACTAGTGCCATATTAAAGACACTAGAGCCACATGGCACTAGTTTCCGCAACATGGCTCTAGTTACCTTTGACCTAACTCTATTCAATGACTATTTTTTCAATCATGTACCCCTCTTACTATTAGCTTAAGCACATTTTATTATCTACAAAAGCTATGAAACACTAGAAATACAAGATTATTATACCTCTATTAACTATATGGAAATTAGATGCATAGATCCTATTCAAATAAGAAATAAGTAGAGAAAAATAAAGGTTATTAATCCCTCTTCTCACCTAATTTTTCAAACTACCATGTATATCTTTTACAAGCCCATATTTTAAAGATTTATGATTTCAAGCACACTCAAGGAATTCAATGTCACTATCATTCTAGTATTCACTTACACTTGCACCAAGCACTAGGTGGGAAAACTACATCAGGGTTGATCCCTCAGAGTATTACTATGTAGGAAACTCTCTTCATAGTGGGGTGTTGAGAATGTCTAGTTTATTTTACTAATGAGCACACATTTTCACCCCATACCATAATTGTAAGAAGGATTAAGGTTTTCAACTTAAATTAGCTATTATAAGAATAATATAGAGTTATAGATTTCATGTGAATTGGAATAAAACCCAAAAATGTAGGCATAGGTTTTCTTAAAAATTTGAAACAATCCAAAAAAATTGACACTAGCACATTTTTATGACAATAGAACCACATGGTTCTATTTTAAAAGTGTGTCACTAGTGTCTAGTAAATAATATAATCTAGGGACCCTATTGATGACACTTAGACCTATCTGTAACCCAATTTTTGGCACCTATATCTGCCATGAAAACTATATTATAGATAAATCTCTATTTACACATGTTTAATACTATTTTAGAAAGTCAAATCTATTCAAATTTTGAAAAACATTAGTTGTTATTTATTTCATATTATTTTACTCATTTAAATAACTCAACCCTTTAATCTAACTTAGGATTTACATGATTAAAACCCTAAAACATTAAATCATTTGGTGAACCTAACTTATTTTGAATATTGCCCAAACCCCTAATTTTCATTCTCCAAATTTATGTGCATTAAGTTAAGGTTGCATACTTTTATTTTTCTAATTTTTTGTCATAACCTATCTCATTAAATATATCTCATATTTGGGTTTCATTTATTTAAATCTAATTTAATTTTTTATAAAATAGCCCTAGTTTAATAAAACCCTAACCCTATATTCTCTTAGGGTTTGTATCCTTATTTTTCTTATTTTGATTAGCTACTTTCAATTTTTTAGACTTAATATATTGTATTTTAGAAGCTCTATTCCTATTTGTTTACTATATGCCATCTAAAACATCTCTCTCTCTCTCTCTCTCTCTCTCTCTCTCTCTCTCTCTCTCTCTCTCTCTCTCTCTTCCATTAACAAGGAGTGTTAGACTAGGTGGTAATCCTATAGAGCATATTTATATTCCTACTATTTGAGCCTATCATGTGGATAATGGACCTATCATAAATCTAGAGATACATTCTTCACACCCTGATTATGTGGAATTCAATGATAATGCATCTGAAGATAAACAATAAAACCAAGAACAAGATGATATACACATTGAGAATTGGGACACTCTCCCTCCACTTAAAAATGATTACATAGTTATTAACAAAGATGAGATATTTTAGTGATTCCGAGAAAGAATTCAAGAAAAATCCCTTGCTCATGAAAAAATACTACAAGCAATATTGGAAATCAAGAACAAAAAATTAATGGTCAATTTTTAACTCCCCTAGTTAATAACCTTGTTAAACCTACAGGGGGCCAACTCAACAAGCTCAACTAGCTTAGCTAGCACAACCTAAAATTGTAATTCAGCAACCATCAGTGAAAATTAAACCTCTCATGACTAGTTCCTCCACTCAAAATGTACAATCCTTTATTCATGAGATTCATACTATGTAGTCTAAGATGTTAAATCTTGAGAATGGAGCCATTAAGTCATCATATGCCTTAGACTCTACTATTCACTTACATTCACCTTTTGCACATCAAACAGAGGCAACTACCTTTCCATTTGGTTTTGTGGCACCCAATATTACACTATAGGATGTAAATAGTGACCTAGAGCATCATCTTAGAGCTTTTCATGTAGGATGCTTGGATTATATGTCTAATGATTGGACTCTCATGAATTTGTTTCCATGAAATTTATAGGATTATGTTGTACAATGGTTTTATGATTTACCATATTAGTCTATCATAACATTCAATCCTTTGGTTTACATGTTCTTATCATAGTTATCTATTAACATCAATGACAAGAGATCATATGCATAAGTGGCATAGTTAAAATAAAAGTCAAATGGGCCTATCACAAATTATGCCTTATTATAAAAGACTATTTTAAGAAATTTGACTAGTCCTATGGAAGACATAAATCTTTAATACATATTTAAACAAAGACTTTTACCATCATTACATAAATTTATCTTGTTCAATAATTTTCCTACATTTACTGATTTGTGCCATAGTCAAGGAATGAGAGGTTAAAATCCTATCAATGGGAAAATCAAGTATATAAATGGATTAGAACTAACTATCAAGATTTAAAATAAACCTCCATACAAGTTGAGGGCCATTGAGAACAAGAGTGATAAAAACTCCATAGTCAACACAACTTTTGAGTCATTTCCTACTTTGGTTTTATCTGCTCCTTAGTGTTGAGTCTTCACTAACCTTCCAGAGTCACCATCAAGGGTTTTGAAATAGCTCTTGAAATTATATGGCATATCCCTCCCTCCCATTAAAAAGTTTGATACAACATGACCTCTTCCAAATAACTATGATTCTAATGCATTCTACAATTATCATAGGGAACTAGGACACGTGATAAATAGATGCATAAGCCTAAATCACAAGATATAATATTTTATTAAGGATAATATTATTATTTTGGGAACACCCAAAAATTAAATAAAATCACAACAAATAAAAGATAAGTAATTAAAGATATTTTTAGATCCATTCCCAAATCTCATAATGAAAGAGGTAGGAAGCATATTAGGTGTTCACTACACATACCAAGCACATCTAACATGAGCTTCAAATCATGAAGTTATAGAGGATGCACATCCATTACACAACATAATTAGAAATTAAGTACTATAGTGCCACCTAAACCACTTGTCACATTCCCATACTAATATATTATTGATGATAATATATATTTACATTCACTCTTTGTAGAGCATACATAGATCATCATCCTATCCATATTGTTATGGTTCATAATGAATCAATCATAATCATGTGCATTGGCACTTTTGAGAAATTTAGGATAATTAGATGAGGATATATTTTGTACATACATAGTCAGCAATGGTTTTACTAGTCATGCTCATAGGTCCACTAAGTATATTGTGCTTCCATTATAAGTTTGACTAGCACACATATCCACTTAGTTCCTATTAGTACCTAGTGTAGGTGTGTTTGATATATTATTAGGTAGGCCATGGTTACAACAACTCCATGCCATCCCATTTATAGTACATATATTCATAAATTACATACATGTGAATCAAGTGGTTAATGTTAAGGGTGTCCCATATTAGTAACTTCTACCCATCCTATAGACAAGTCTAACATAGTTACTAGTTATAGTTATAACATAGTCACCAATTATAGTTTAAGAACCATTAGAAAATATGGCATGGTTATTATCTACAACTCTAAGCATAGTTACTATAAATACATCATATATTTTATTAGAGCCACTAGTGCAGGTGAGGTCTACTCCTATAGTGTCGATACATATGCATACTCTCCCACAGAGACCATTATTAAAGGGACCCCTTCATGAGAGATATTTCATATATTCTAGAGGACGTTATTCCACTCATTTTATGTTGAGATCAGTATTAATGGGTTATCAAGGTTATTAACACAAGTCACTTACATCACCTACAACTTTGTCTTCTACTAGATGGGTTATTAAAACCCCTATAGTTCATAAGCATCATAGTTAGTGCCATATATTTATAGTATCAATGCATAGGTAGATACAAACACAAATTAATCTACACAAAATATTATGGGACCATAGTTTTTATTTCATACATAGCTTATGATCATAGTTCCCTTATTTCACATAGCTCATAGTGATAGTGAGTCTAATGGGAGACTCATTTGTTTGTATGGTTCCTACTCCTTGTACATAGTTTATTTTCATTTACATGTAAATAGGTTATATCCAAAAAATAAAAATAAAAATATAAAATGTCAAAACATAAAAAATTTGGAAACATTACTTAGTAAACATAGAATTTATAGATTGTATTCATTGATATGTTGACATTTCCATTTTTTTCCAAACAATAATTATTATAGCTATCTTAGTAGAGTCAATTTTATCATAAATATATGTTTTTCTTGTTCTTGTCAAGTGCTTATAGATGACATATAGGACTCAATTCCACTACACCTATTTGTTCTTGATATCATCTACCTACTAGGTGCATATACACTAATCCATGTTTATTCATTTGATACATTCAGCCGCTTCACTTGTTCTTATCGAGTGCTTGCAGATTACATATAGGATTTAGGTCCACTATACTGATCTAGACTTGTTATTATCTACCAACTTGGGGTATATTTACTGATTTAGGATTATTAATTTGATACATCTTCCCACTCAGGGATATCTCATGAATAATTATTTTAACTAGGTTCTATCCTTAGATTATTTACATTATAGTTTATGCATTGATATATATTAATATTGATCATTTCTACTCATACTCAAATTATTTTTCAACTATCACTAGTTAGACTCAACATATGTATATTTTATCATTTCTATCTTTCCTAGTTTATACTTTATTATGTTTCCTACACTTCTTCTATTCAAGGGCATTTGAATATGCCATTATTATTTGGCTCTACATCACTTTTATTCATGTATGCTTTGGAAATGTGCCCATGTCCCTTTTGTGTGTTTTCATGATTATATATGTAGAAATTTAAACATGTCCTTCTATGTGTCTCTAATCTAAATTACTTGTTTCTTACATACGTGGACATTTGAACATGTCCTTGTATATCTTCTTTTCTTAGATTTAGTGGCATGCACCCATGTCCCTTGTATTGTGACCCCTTGGCCTATTTTTCATGCCTCATGCATTATGTATGTATGATTTATTGTATGTGTCATCACCATGATACTTTATTTTCTTGTTACACACACCATTTAGGAATTACATCATGAATCTACCCTTCTTACTTGGGTGTCATAATGGAAATAATGCCCCATTCCCTAGGTAGTTTCTCATATTTCCTATTATACACATTTATTACATCTATCTTGACACCCTTGTGAAATTTTAGATACAAGATACATCTTACACTACATACTTATGCTCAGATTATTTTACATTTTGATGTTATGTTTGCAGATTGTATTGTATTATCATGCAATTATCATATATGATCTGACTAACAAATTTTATAGAGCTATTTATTTTGAGGAAGTTTATTACATAGGTCAAAAAAAAACCTTAAAAGAGGTGAAATTCATATGGGTTTTTAATATAGATAAATCTCCTACATTTCTATTCACATATAATTTTTAGCACATAGGCTCAATTTTAGGAAATCAAACACAAGTATGGCACATGAAAAAATAGTGACTCCAAAACTAGTTCAATCATAGAGAATTTAAACTAGATAGACATTACCATACTGATGGGACACTAACACCACATGGTGATACTATCCGCTACATAGAGCTATTTTCTATTAGCCCCAACTATAGGGTAGTTTAAATTAGCCAAACATGGTACACCAAATACAATACAAATTTACACATATACAACTATAGGTTTGACAATTATGTTTAGATTTTACTCAGTTACACTCATTTTATCTCAGATTCATATAACTTACTCATATTGGGAGAATCATGTGTGTCATGATCATCCCTACATTTAGTTTAGATATAAAGATATAGTTACTACAACTTAGTATATATTCATTATACATAGATATCATATGTGAGGCATGTGTGTAACACATAGTTTCCATACACTCAAATACATATAGGTTAATCATATGTAATAGAAAATTCCTTGTCATTCTATACACTATATACACTAATTATCATATTATAGGTTATCACTAGTTTCATGCCCTACTCCATCTATAGTGGTTGATAGCCACCTAATGTACTTGAGTGGCTACAGAGCCAACATACATAGTTAAATATACCATGTTATATGCATCCATCACTTTGTTAATATTAGTTTTAGATGCATATATTATACAAGGGTGGGAAATGATGTAGTCATAGCCTACTTAAATTATTGAGCCACCGACATGAGAGCATCAAACACACTTATAGTCTAATCCAAGCTATTCACATGTCATGATCCACCAAGAAGTGGTGGGAAATGATAGATTCATAACATACTTAAGTTATTTAGCGACCTAGATATGAGGATTGAGTAATCCATCATCTCAATCCAATTTACTCAATGATTTGATCATAATATACATGCATACACACATTTTATCACCAGGCTCATGTATTGGTTCACATACCCAATGAGGTGTATTTTTTCATTTCCTCTTTCCTATCTCTTTACTTGTATTTACCTAGATTCATTCCTTTTTAATTTCTCTTAAGTAAGGGAAAATTGTATGCATGTTTCATTATAGGTCATGCATTAGATAAGGCTTCACATACTCAGAGTGAGATACATGGGCTTCACTTCCTAGGTAAGTTTAGGTACACTTATTTTTCCTTTATACTAGCCATTTCACTTTGTTACATTTATAACATAAAGGGGAGAAAAATTTAATCAACTAAAATTGGTATTTGGATATGAAGAGTGTTGATTGAGAAAACCTATTCCTATATTATCCCTAGACATATCCTACAGACTTATCACACTTTTATAGCCATTATGTAAACCAAACAAATCTCTAGTCAGCCAAAACATAATCGTAGACTTGCATTCCTAGATCCTATCCCTTTATGCCCGACATCCTATTAGTTGAACACTAGTACCACATTAAGGACACCATTTCCATATGGTTCTAGTGTCCCTAACATAGTGATAATGTCCCTTATCCTAACTTTCCTGAATGGATATATTTTCAAATGTGTACCCCTCTTATGTTTGGCCTAAGCATATTCTATTATCCACACAAGATATAAAACACTATATATATAATACTATTATACCTTTATTCATTATATGGAAAATAGATATAAAATCTATATTCAAACAAGAAAAAAGTGGGTCATAATCAAGGTTATTAGTCTCTATTCTACCCTACTTATGAATACTACCATCTATAACTACCCTAAGCCAAGATTTCTAAGATTTCCAATCTTAATCACCCTCAATGCATTCAACACCACTATCACTCTAGTATTTATTTATGCGTGTACCAAGAACTAGGTGGGAGATCTACATCGGGCTTGATTCCCCCTTAAAATATTGGTATGTAGGAAAATCTCTTCATAATGGGGTGTTAAGGATTTCTAGATTATCCTTATAATGAACATAAATTTTTAGATCATGTCATACTTTCAAGGAGGATTAGGTTTTACAACTTAAATCAGCTATTATAGGCGCAATATAGAGTTCCATATTTCATGAATGCATGCACATAACCCAAAAACATAGGCATGGGTGCCCCAAAAAATTAGGAATAGTCCTACAAAAAAGACGCTAGTGCCATTTTAGGCACTAGATCCACATGGTACTAGTTTCCAGGTGGGGAGCTACTATCTATTGAAGACCCTAACCCAAGGACCCCATGGATGACACTCAAACTTATTTGTAGCCTAGTTTTCAACACCTGAATCTTCCATGATAATTTTTTTCTAGATAACTCCCTATTTACACATTTATTACTATTTTTAGAAATTCAAAGAAAATCAAATTTTGTAAAAAATTATTTTTTATTTATTACATATTATTTCACTAATTTATATAGCTCATCCCTTTAATCTAACTTAGGCTTTACATTAGTAAAACTGTAAACGTTTAAATCAGCCATCTAAAAATGGTATATCTCTTCCTTTAAAAAGTACTAGGCTTAGTGGTAATAATATTGAGCATACCCATATTCCTTTTATTCAAACTATACCATAGATAAAGGACTAATTATGACCCCCCAATTGATCCTTCACATAATAATTATGTTGAGTTTAATGATAATACATCAAATTATGAGCAATAGAATCAAAATTTTGATGATACACAATAGAGGACTCATGACACACTCCCCCCACTATGATGAAAATTTTATAATTAGTAAAGATGAGATATTATAAATTTAAGAGATAAACTTTGGGAATAACCTCGTGATCATGCACAAATTCTTCAAGTTATATTAGAGATAAATAACACATCACTTAGTCAGTCTTCTAACCCCACATATGCTAATATTATTATACTTACTATTGAGGAAAATAAAATTTTGTAACAACTTGTTAAAACCATCCAAATCTAACCAATGACAACACATCCTATGCCTTATACACATCCTTCATCTCTAGATGTATAACCCCTTAGGTAAGAGATCCATTCTCTACAAGCCAAGGTGTTCAATATTTAGTAGCGTGATACTAGACCATCTCATGCCTTAGAATCTCATGTGCTTCTACATACACCATTGGCACAAAATATAGTGATAATTCCTTTTCCATCCATATTTATTCCACCCAAAATTACTTTGTATAATGGTAAGGGTGACCTAGAGCATCCATGCACTTTTACATAGCATGTTTGGACTAT
>JARHVA010008707.1:292500-300000 GCA_037957365.1 Torreya grandis | reverse complement strand
TGGGCCTATTTTTTTCCTTTTATAACTTATATGTGTACTCAACCCATGCCTAGATATACCAAAATACATATTAGTCCATATCCTATGCATCAAAAACCCTTACTCATATGTACCAACCACCTAAACATTAGCATGCCCCCTTTGGACTATAGTGAAGTGTGCCATTGGTGAAGGGGGAAACACTATTATTCCTTATCTATTTCTTCCCCCAATGGATATTTTTCCATTCCCTAAAGCATCCTATAGTTGTATTATACTAATTTTATGTCTTGAATAACATCATAAAACTATATAAAGACCACTCTCATTCATTTATCCCTTAGATGTAAATTAACACAAATCAACACAGAAATAATTATGCAAATTCAGTTCATTAATCCCTATTTACCCCTATTTTTATATACATCCATATACAACAGCCCATAACTTAATTTTACTCATATTTCTAGTGTTAAATCACACTTAAATCTATCAAATTCACTTTCATACTCAGGCATACTAACATCACTCTCACTTTCACCAACACTTAGATTGGGAGAATGACATCATGCTTGATCCCCTTTCAACATATTGGTATATGGGTAATGCTCAACACATAAGGTGTTGATGTCATATCCAATCTAATCTAATCACACCAATCATAATATACTTATGTTCATCAAGACCCTATAAATCATGTAAGTTTAGGGTTCTACAATGAAAGTAGTAAAAATGAAGCATAGAAAATGATCCATGTCTTGGTCATGTAGGCATAGGCTTCTTAGGATAGATCAAATATCTACCCAATGTTTCATTATCTTATCTATATCGGTTCAATAAAACAACATATAGGGTTATTAATGCAATGTGGTATTATAAAATAAGGTTGCAGTACTATCCAATAAGGGCTATGGAACCTATTTTTAGTTGATGACACTCTGCCCAACTCATGATTCATTTTATAACATACTACTTATCATTTTTAGTCTTGTTTTCTAGGTAAGTACACCCTTTTCAATTAATTACTATTTAAAGTCTAAGTAAATGAATAAATTATTTTAAAAATGAGTGGTTTTTAATAATGTAATATTTTATAGCTTAATTTATATAATTAGCTCGTTATCTACTTAGGTTTTTACATTAATTCCTAAAAAAGTTAAATCATAAAGATAAAAAAATGTTTATTATTTATGATTAGGCTCCTTAGTACAATCCTGAGATTACTAAAGAATAAGATAAGGATATGTAAACACATATAATCATCAATGGCCTCTGAATAAACCATAAGATTCATAAGGGCAAGACCAACCTCCTTCTCCTACAAGAGAATAGATATATTTACAAGAGGGAGAGTCTAGTATCTAAAGGGAGTCTAATTCCCTAAAAGGAGGGAAATGTTAATATGTGTTCTCCATCCACAAATATCCTTTACATATTCAAATAGTACTTATGTACTTTGAGTAAATACCCTACAAATGAGAAATCTAGACATACTCTAGACTCACAAAATAGCATATGGTTAGTGACATATTTTTTACCACTTACGACTATTAACTAGGTTAGTCTCCCTAAGTTTCTATAGGTCTATTTCATGTCTATTTCATATTATCCTTATTTTCATCAAATACCTATTTTAATTATACCTACATCCACTACCATTAATGAGGAGGCATCTTCTCAATCATTTCCTACCATGTCATCCGCTACTCCATTCACGCTTCCTTCCACCATTGTTATGCCACCAACCATTCCTTCACCAATAAATTTAGTGATACTTTCCATCATTATAGATACTTAAGTCATTTCACCATCTCCCTCACCTTTTACTTCCCCTGTGATCACTTACTAGAGTAAATCTAAGGGTCTTTCCATCTCCTCTAAGGGAAAATAAATAGAAGGAAGGACATATTTTGGTCTTCCCACCATAAAGGAATCCATTTACGAGGATCATCCGACACCGATAATATCTTTAGTTAAATATTAAACTAATGAAGGATAAGAATGTGTAGAAATAATAAAGGGGACATGGATTATAATAGGTGAAGCGGTAGTTCCAAATGATGAGGAATCGCTTATGGAAAAAGAAAAATCTATGAGATTGGAATGAATAAAACAAGAAGAAAAATCATGGAAGATCAAAGACAAAACATAAATGATGTAGTCTTCTTCCTTGTTTCATTCATTATCAATGTAAATATTATAGCTATATATTTGCCTCTAACTATTCCAAATATTGTTTTGTCTAGTTCTATTGAATCTCCCATTATTTTAACTTCATATAAAATAAAGGCACCAAAGAAAAGAGTCCATTTTTAGAGTAGGGTTATAGTTATAAATACAACCATAAAAGGTCAGTAGTCCTTAATAAACATTCAACTCAACTAGAGATACCTATTTCACACTTTTCACCCATATAATTAGCCACTATCACTATTAATAGAACCCCAAGTTTGACCAAGTATATGGATGAAGACACTAAATTTATAAAACCATCACCATGAAAGAGAATTGCATATCCACTCTCTAGTTCTCAATACAAATAAGTACATCACATGCAACACCATCAATAACACTTCCTCAAATGACTCCACCTTTCACATAGAAATATCTAAACCCATGATATGAATAAATAGGGGAACTTTTTATCCCCCAATGGGAAAAAGAGATGCATAATGCAAGGGATGAGAGTCAGAACCTAGTTTTCATAGAGTTACCTATAGTATCTACTCCTTTTGACAAAAAGAGTGGAACCATACAAAGGTTGAGAAAGAAAAAGGCATTGAATTACGATAAAAAGAAGAAATGGAATTTGAACAAAGATAAAATATATTTCCTTTGGAAAAGAAAATTAAAAGGATCCAAAAGATCCTAATGAATATACTGAATACTTCTATAATTTTATGGACTCAATAGGTGAAGTTGTGAAATAAATGTACAAAATTAAAGAGAAAGAAAAACAAATATTATAGAAGAGATAAACTATACATCCTTGAGAGATAATTGATGATGTGCAAAGTGAAACCACTAAGTTGTAAAACATTTTGCATATTATTTGGTTTGTTGGAGCAATAATATAATCAAATAGAGCACAAATGATTAAAATTTAACATCAAATTAAATAGATAGATAAAAGATTCAATTTATTGGTTTTGTAATCCATAACCAATGCATTAAACTAATTAAATTAAATATATAGCATAGATGCATCATGGTTCCTCAATTATTTAATTTCTAAAATGGATACTTCACTCAATTAGCATAAATTTATGAAGATGCTATTTGTAAATTTTTGAAATCATGAGAATGAGACATTGAAAATTTTCAAATACATAAGGTTAACTAATGTGGTTACTCCTACAAGTGAATTAGTTAACATGAAAAATTTTGAGAACCTCCTTTAAGAAGATATAAATAAATTCAAGGAGGAATTTGAAGGAACAATATATAGTACTAATTATGAAATTTTACAATTGGTAAATTTTTCCAAGGATAGGGTAACAAAAGTTGAGGCTATGGGAGTAGAGTTGAAGAGATTGAAAGTTGGCCAAACAAGTTTGATGGCTAAGGACATTAAAATATTCCAAACTTACTCAATTTTGACATAATTAATAAGGAGTTAAAATATCCACACACATTATTCAAATATATCAAGGAAATATAAATAGCTTTAGGGTCAACAAAAAACATGGAGGCAACTTCTAGTGGTGTCTAGTCATCTTAGGGTTCTCAGGTTTTAGGAATTGTAGACATACAAACTCTAAGTGGGCCCATTATTATTACCTATGGAAAAATAGTGGCTAATTTAGTTCCCCTAACTATTAATCCATCCTTTTATTCATATAATAGTTCCACATTATCACCTATCTAAATATAACTATTTACATTCATGTTTTGTTAAGTCATAACTTGGTTTCAAATATACCTTACATGTATATATTATATTTTCAGCTTTAGGAATTTATTTTGGACTAAATATTTAAATGCATAATTTCCATGATATATAGATGTAATTCCTATTTATATATATGTATTTTTAGACTCCACTTGAGAGATGAGGCCTTCCCCATCACAAGATATTGATACTCATTTCCTACCAATCCCAATTGGAGGAGAACATTGGCTACTAAGATTAATACTAAATTATGAAGAAGTTCTAAAGTTCTAGTCTTGATGTGAAAATCTTGATTCTTATCCAACTTTTTCACTATGTAAGAATTTATATCATTTTATTTTCTTAGTATTTTGGTTGTGTATGAGTTATGTATTTTATGTATAGTTATTCATATTAATCTATAGATGATTTGAATACCCTTTTCATATAAAACATAATCCCACCTTGTATGTGTTATAATAGTCTTAAAAGTGTGGAAACCTTTGATTTGATGTGTTTAGATATATTTTATTTTGGTTCCCTTTGAATCCTAACCATGTTTGAATATTGGTGTGATACAATAGCTTGCTAAAAATATTGGTCTATGATTTCTTGTCCAACCAAGTTCAAGTGTTGGTCATGAAAGGTTTCATCTAGTGTGTTCCACAAGCATCCTTTATTTCCCTACCTTTCCCTCATTTTTGAGTTTATTTTGATGTTCTACCCACCTTAGTTTATAACCATCATCATTACACCCATTTCAAATAGATTTATATTCATCCATAGTGAACCCATTCATAGTAAAATAACTACCTTATTCACCACTATACCATCAATATGTTATTTATAAAACCCAATACCCTAAAAATCATGCTTTAAAGTGAATAATTTTAATTGATTCTAAAATTTTAGAGGCTAACTCATAAATTTATTAGGGTGTGCATAAAACTCAAATAAAAAAACTCCTTCTTAGAAGGTGAAATATTTGAGAGTATGGCCATAACAACCAATATTTATGAGATCCATCCATGTCAGGGCTTTGAATCATTAATTATTTCACTTCAATTGTTATATATTATATTATTTGTTTTGAATCCTATTCATCAAATTAGAGTCAAATATGTCTTTTTCCCCTCTTTATCCTTCTATGATATATCCACTTACCAATTAGGTACTTTAAATATAGTTTCTTTATCTTCATCATCTTCTAGTTATTCATGGATATTATATAGACCAGTCACATTGAATGTGGGTGATATATCCATGTATTATTTAAATTTGATATTATACACCATTTATAATATTTTTCACAAGACCTTGAATGTATTTATCTTCTTCATATTTAGTTTCTTGTATTTTTTATTCATAAATATTTCCTTATATAAGTACTCCAACAATATGTCTTATAAACTTAGTGACTTAATTATGTACCTCTCATATACATGCTTCTTTTATTATATACTAGTTGTATGTAGAATTATTTGCACTTATTAATGTAATTCATGCATATATTTCACATATTATTCAACTATTTCACTCCTATTTTCCTCATTAATGCCTCATAATTTTATAAATTCCTCTTGCTTTTATTCCACTCAACATTTGATTTTTTTCTAAATGTTCCTAATGCCTCATAATTTTATAAATTCCTCTTGCTTTTATTCCACTCAAACTTTTTTTTTAATGATCCTATTAAAAAAATTATTTCATGCAAGATATAGTTACACAAACAACATATCATATTATTTTAGTTTGTCCACAACTAAGTACCTCAATAAATTACAAATAATAATGTTCACCTCATTAGTTAATCCATTCATTTTTATATGATATGTTGAATTGAATTTAATCCTCAATCCCAGATTATTCCAAATTTATGCCAAAAATGACCTAAAATTTTGGTATTGTAATTATATAATGTGTTGTATAGAAATCCATTCACCCTCCCCACCTATGTAAAGAAAAAAATTTATATGTTTTCATATCACATGACTTCTTGCATACAAGAAAATGTCATATTTTTTATTATATTTACACCATAACAAATATGGAATCCTTTCCCCAATATTTTATTTTAAATTAAAATTCCTTTTTAATATTATCCCATGGATTCTATAGAATAGATAGTGGTCAATATAACCCTACCTTTTGATGTTTTTTTCCAAATATAAATCTATGCACCTTTTCACATGTTTATACACATATAAACCTATACATAGCCAATAGTATCCTTTATTCATATACATTAATTCATTTTCATAGCTAAAATATCATGCAAAGCCTCCAATGTGTTCTCCTTGAATAATGTCTCATTTATTGACCCTCTTGGTATACACAACTTCTCTCCATTAATTAACATTCATTTTTATATGTGGTAATATAAGCAAGGTCTACTAGACACACTTCTAATATATAATAAAAAATTTATATGCATCTTTAAAATCCTATTCTTTGGTGTATATCTCTTTCATCATATTTAAACCCATGAAATCTATTTTCATCTTTTTCAAAACTAACACTCTCCTAGTTATCATGTCAACAACTATAGTTGTGATGCAGGGACATTTTAAGAATTCCAGAAAAGTGAACTTAGATGTGTTTTGGAGTCATAAATGTGAGTGAAATTTGAATTTAAATCCTTTAGAGGTTTTCCCACCTTTTTCCTGATTTGAAAATTTTAAAACTTGTAAGAGGTATTGTGAGTGTTCTAGGTGGTTCAAATGAATCATTAATGATATGTCATGGTGAATAATGTTTTGATAAACCTTTATGGTCTCTTGAGAGGTCTTAAGAGTGGACTAAGTCATATGTCATGTTGTAAGTATGAAGTGGCAGTCATGTTGAATCATTACCCTATGTGGGTTTAAGAAGTTGAAGAGTTTCTTGATTCAAGAAATATTTATTTTATCTTGTATTATATTTTAATTCATATTGAAAATGATATATCATGTGAATAGTCCATAGTAAGGCCATTAGGAAGAGAAACATGGAAGACAAGAGTGCAAAAGAAGGTCTACCAAGATGGTTTAATTGACTATGTAAGTCTGTATTGAAATAAAGCTTAAAATGATTATAATAGTGATGGACTTATTATGTCTAGTGGATACTTTATAATCTTTACATCATGATATTTTTACTCTCAGAATTGAGAATAATAGTATTCATTTATGAATTTACTTACCCTACATTTTCGTATATTATAGTGTTTATGTAATATGAAAAAGTATTGGTTAGTGAGAAGGATTTTTATAAGAATGTTTGTGAAGGACACAGTGTTTATAAATTGAAATATTAAACTTATTGTGATTTCAAGAAAATTCCATATTGAATTCAAGATTTGTGAGATGTTATCCAAACAAAGATACCCTATTTTCTAATTGTGAAAAGTTATAAGAACCCTATGTTGGTTTTGAGTTGTTAAAGACTAATTGTCTTGGTATAATGAAATAAGTATTATTTATAAAATATTTCAAATGTATTATATTTTATACCACATGCTACCAATATATGTAAAAATTTGCATTGATGTTAGGATTCTTGAGTTGACAAACTATGTTTTTCTTGTAGTAGGCTTACTATTTGATATTGTGCATACATTTTAAGGATAAGTGAATTTAAATTGATATTAAAAAGACTTGGGGTATAAATTT
>JARHVA010008707.1:210000-287500 GCA_037957365.1 Torreya grandis | reverse complement strand
ACTTGTAGGGGTAACAATAGAAGAGGAAACTACATCAATATATAAAGGATATATCACACAACTAAAGACCCTATTTATTTATACAAGGAGTCTTAGGACTCCTAAAAGTAGTCCCATAGTTAAATTATCTCAAGGGTTTCATACTAGACCCCAACACTCAAAAGTGACAAAGGGAGAGGTTGTTTAAATTGTAGATGTTAGAGATTAAGAGAACTATAACAAAGACATAGAGATATAAATAGCTAAGGCCTTAAACTTTAAAGTAGACAATGATAAATATCTAGTCATGCAATATTTTATAGGTACCTAGTCTATTGAGACTACTTTATCTATTGTTCCTACATTTGGTAGTGTTTTTATTTATTTTGTATTAAGTACACCCAATATGGAAGTGCCTACTTCCACCTCTATATATCCACTAATGTAACCTCATTCATTTAGTTCCCCTTGCTCATCCCAAATGTTCAGAAGGGTGTTTCCATAGCCAGTAGTGATCCTCTCTCCACCACCATTCCATTTACTTCCATCATGGCTACCTACTATGTCCCTTCTAGAAATGCCACCTTTAAAGCAATGAAAAAGGAGGGATCTAGGAAGGTGTAGATAGCCATGGCCGCCCCGTAGTTCCACATTCAATAAAATTAGATTACACTTCCCATGGCATCCACTACCTCCATAAAAGAAACCATTATGTCATGTTGTAACAAAAGTAGGAGGAAAAATCCCCATATTGTCATAGTCTATCCACTCCCTTAGTTTGGAGAAGTGGATTGGTCTAAGGTCATTTGGCCATCCTTACATGACATCCTTATAAAAGAATAGATGAAACATATAATAGTTGAAGAGGCTAAGGAAGAGGTTAAAGTTGCAACCTCAAGATAAAAATATGTAACATAGTTGGACATTCCTCCTTCAGCTATGGATTGGACAAGCAAGACCTCCCAATTGCATAGCTTCAAGATTATTAATTTCCCATCTATCAGTACTCTATTTGATAAGACATCTGGGAGCATACAAAGAGTGTAGAAAAGGAAGCTGAAGGATGACAAGGGTATAGAATTTATTTTTGAGGAGAGATAATAAGTCTTTTCCATTACCAAGAGCCAAAATAGGTAGCCTGGGTAGTCCCTTTATTTTGATAATTTTGTAGACCTAGCTGAAGCACAAAAAGAGGATATATTAGCCATCCACAAGAGTACAAAAATGGTGAGGCAATAACTAGAGGCTGAGGTATAGAAATTAAGAGAGTAGGCAAGGACTATGTATATCCCAACAAGTATAGAGGTAAAGGTCTAAGATATGGCTTCTAAATGTTATAATTATTTGGAGGCTCTAGAATTCATGTAGGATGAATTAGGTTCATATGTCAATAAAAATAATGAATTATAGTAATAAATTGAAGATGTTAGTTGCTTATATAGGTAATAAGGCTTACAATCGTTTAGACCCTATGACACCACTTGACGCATCTAATGTCCTTAACTTGGTTGTCATTGGAATAGAGGAAGCTCAAGAATGGTTGTAGGCAATTGGGGTTTTACTCCCTAGATATAAATCATATGAGACATATATTCTCCTAATTTTGAATGATTTGAAGTTATTTGAGGTGAAGGACATAATGGGGAAATTGATCAATAGGATCAATTTTTATCAACTCATATAGAAGGTGATATATAACTTCAAGCAGAGTCTACAGGGCCTAACATTAGAAGAAAAATAATCTAGATTGAGTGTCACTCGTAGGAAAGTCACCAAAGTGGAGATTTTTAGAATAATTTTTAGACAAATAATAGAGAACATGTGAAGCTCTTTGGTCAAGTTAACAAGATCCACTGACTACCTTTGTTAAATTTATACATCATACGATAATAATATGACATCACAGACAAATGTTACTAGGAGTTTAAAGTGAAGAAGAAGCAATCTCAAGTTGCTACTTCTAGTGACACATTGACATCTATAGTTTCAATTTTTACCACCTTAGTTATGACACCCACAAAAGTGTGTGTAGTTATTCAATCAACAAAACCTTGAGAGTATAGGTTTTTTGCATGGATAGTTTTATAGTGGTGCATATATATTTATAGTTTTATTATAAATTCAAGCTTATTATTGTAAAATTGACTTTTATTTTGTACACATGCACATATTGCATGATATTGTAAATCCTAACTTAGACTAATTGATAATTATAATCAGACTTTATATGGTTTTGATCATAGTTAGAACTTAAGTTCTAACTATCACATGTAATTAATTTTGGATGAACTTAGAGGATGAGGTGACCCCATCCCCAAGCCTATTTAAACATGTATAATTCATAGTTTGGATGTGTTAGAGAATTTTAAATATACAAGATCAAATAAATTTGGACTTTATACTCATGTGTTTGCATATTTTATTTTCACTATTTATGTAATTTTATTATATTTATTTGGTTGTATGATTTAATAAGTCTTAGTGTGAAAAAGTTATGAATGGTTCTTAATTGTCTCGACTAATATATCAGTCTTAGATGTGCAACAACTATTGAATGATTGGTAAAATACATTGGTTAGGATAGTTAAGTTAATTGATTCATAATTTTGAGTGTGTATTAGTGATTTCTTTGATATAGTTTTCTATGTGTGTACAATTGTTGCCTCAGATTCCCCACTAATCATGAGCCATAATATCCTAAGAGTGTACAACTACTACCCTAAAAGTATCAATATTTGACTGAGGCCCATGATTTTCCTATATTAATATTTCCTTAGACTTTCAGCCATGTCTAATTGTGTGGGTGTAATAGCTACAGATAATAGGCATAGTTGAAAGTAACTTGTCCACTTAAGAACTATCTAGTAGAGTGATTTATAAAAATCAAAAAGATTTCTTTTTCCCCTTTCCATTCTCTCCTTTTTAAATTTGTTTTGATATCAACCCACCTTATATTAACAAAAAACCATCCATATAACTCATATAGACTCTCACTTCCTATTAAAAGACCATACCTACATCCAAAAATCCTTGTCAATAATATACATACTTTATAAGCTATCCCATTAATAGGTGTTAAGATTGTATACCTAAAACTCATGCCCTAGAGTGGAATTCATCTCCATTAAGATCCTAAAATGTTATAGGATACCTCATTATATATGGTGTGCATAAAATGGTATCAACAAATAATTATCACTAGAAGGAGGGCCTAAACTTTTGATAACAGAGGTTAATTTCTACATAGAGTTGTACTAGATTCACCTAAGAGAGTGACCAGATCTAATTCCCAAGCTAGCCTTCTAATCTCACCTTTTTCACATCATAGGAGACCTATAATTGTACATATTATTCTTAATAGACCTAGAACTCCTTCTCTAGTAAGGAAACCTTTACCTTTTAATCCTATAATGGATAAGCCATAGTGGTTAGTTAGATTTTATATTACCACCTCAAGAGACATGGATGATTTGCCTAGGAATCTTAAAAAGTACCTACCATCCTTTTCTCCTTCAGGAGCAAGGATAATAAAAGAACATATTAAGTAATTTTAAGGATGCTTTCAGATGAATGAATGGTATTAATGAAGATTCCACATGCAATATTTTCCATTCTACATTAATGGATGTTTCTTATGATTGGTAGCTAAATCTAATGGAAAATTATATCACTTCTTAGGATGCATGTTGGGCATATTTTCTTGTACAATTTGGGTAGGTCACCAACCTTGGTTTGGTATACCAAAACTTCATGAGATAGAAGAGAGAGCCTAATGAACCATATTTTAAAATATGTACAATAGGTTAACCCTGAGGTATAAACTTGAAGAAGCATTAGCACTAGAAATGTACAAGAATGCTCTCGATCTAATTATGATGGTTTTTTAAGAAGAGTAGTTATTGATAACAACTTGGCATGGGCATACAAAGAAACCATCAACATAGATAGGAATCTTAATCCCTAAGTTCCTAGAGTAACTAAGTTAACCATGGCTTCCCAAAGTTGAATCTAGTTCTACATACAAAGAAAAATGTTCTTGCATTCCATCAGAAACAAACTCTGTATGTTGGACCCATTGATGTAAACAATGCATCCAAACTATAACTTATTCAATAGTCATGTACAAAAAAATGGCTAAAAATAGAATAAAAGTTATCTACATCTTTTATTATTTATTCTACAAAGGTAGAGTTGGAGGTTATTCAAAAGATGGTTAAGAAGTTGAGTAATGACTTCCTTGATATGTAGAGGAGGATGGGTAATGCCAATACCATAAATGATAACTATAATATAGGTTTTAGAGGTATAATAGGTCATTCAATAGGGTTGTGAATAATATGGAGTAACCTAGTAAACTTTTATAGATTAACATAACATATAGAACTCTACCTAATTGGTGTAGAATTCATAATACTTCTTAGCATGGTGAGCTCAATTGTGTTGAATTTTTTGCAATATTTGAAATATTTAAAAGGGTGTTCATAAAGAAAGACTAAATTCATAATACACCTAAATACCATCATTATCCCATCTCTTTAAGCACTTTTATGTTCTTTGAGACTCATGATTTTCCCTTTTTGAGTGAAGATGATAATATACCAAATGACAACACAAACAAAGTTCATGTTTTCCATCAATTCTAAAAGGGTGGCTATAACAACCCAATACTAAAGCTAACAATAATCCACCTCCCCCAAAAGGGAATGACCAATATTAGATAAATTAGGAACCAAGAAAAGGAGGATACACCATCATTGAAGACATGAAGAAGATCAAAGAAAATATAACTCTTCATGAGTTATCTTAGATCACTAAACATAAGGAGTTATTGTGGAAGTGTGTTATTAAGAAGACACCTATGGAGAAAATAAAAGAATTTATAGATAAGGAAAAATATTGTTACACCAATGTCATATATAAGAGAAAGTCAAAACTTCCACCATTCTTACTAACCATTAGGGCATTTGGTAATAACATTCATAGATATTGAGTTTATTCTAAAGATTTTACAAATATTATGCCTTCTTACATATGTTAGAAACTTGGTTTGACCCCAATATTTTTAAAGAGGGTAGTTTCACAATTAGATAAAATAGTGGTACCAATGGTCAAGGAATTGATGGATGCACATTTTTAGGTAGCATCTAAACCATGAGTCTAGATGACCATATCCTTATGGTGTACATACATGAAAGGCTATGGGTTGTTACTAAGTAGGGATTGGTCAAACATTATTAATGGATACTTGTATATATAATTCTCTCATATTTGGCTATTATGAATATGCATTTAAAATCAAATTAGGATCAATAAGGAACTAAGAATGAAATATCCCATTATGTAGTGTAACATCAAGAATGAAGAGGTAAAGTATGAATGTTCTAGCCTTGATATTTACACTTTCACTATGTAAAATAAAGAATGAAAACTATAGTCTGAAGTTTTTAATCAGTTTTGGACCTTACATTTTGATGAAACTAGATCTAAATAAGGATTAGGCATAGGAATTAGGTTGATTGATCTCTAAATAAACAAATTCATGGCATCATACAAATTCTAATTCCCTTTCACTAATAATAAGGCTAAGTGTTAGGCTCTAGTTTTGGGATTATAGTTTTCACTAAGGTATAATATAAAGTAGCTATTAGTACTTAGTGATTCAAAGCTAATGATTAACTAGGTTAGAAATAAATATCAGTACAAATTATCTTATAGAGGAAATATAAACATAATCATGGGACCTAATTGAAAGCTTTGATGCTTTCAACATAAAGGTAATTCATAGAGAGTAAAATCAAGCTCCAAATTCACTAGCTACTATCAAAGCTAATTTGGATCTTCTTCAAGAATCCAAGGTAGAAAGATTTTCTATTGAATTGGTGTCTTACCATTCAATGCCTGATAATGTGTAAAATTTTCAAGTCTTCGATGATGACCAATAGATTATTTAATTTTAAACCAATTCATGGGAGTTTGACTCATAAATTATCGATGATAAAAAAATTGATCATTTCTACCAAGAGGAACTGAACAAGTAATGTGTTTTTAGACTCAAAGAGAATCATATTCTAGTAGATTTGGTCTCTTTAGAATGACCATTTAACATAGATCGCCAATCTCAGAGATTAGAAGGCCTAGGGTTAATAAATTAGGATTTAAAAAAAGAATTTAGGAGATGAACATAGCCCATTCTACATCAATATTGGCCTCAGTTGTACCCTAGAACAAAGAAAATGAATGAAAGATTCAATCACTCAGTACATATATGTTATTACCTAGACTTAAAAGGATTTAAAATTATATGACCTATAGATCATTATTCATATGATTCCTCTAAATATATATATATATCACAAACCATTTAGATAAAAATAGAGACCAATGAATCATATTCTAGATCTACTCATTCAGAGAGAATTGGATAAGTTATTAAGTACAAAGATCATCTTCCTAATTAGACATTCGACTTGGTGGCCAATTTCATCATAATAGGAAAGAATAATGGTGAGATCAAATTATGTGTACATTTTAGAAACCTAAACAAATATTTTGAAAAGGATAATTATCCTTTGCCTTCTTTGGATGATGTGATACAAATATTAAGTGGTTCTAAAATGATGTCCTTTGTAGATGGATTTTTAGGATATAATCATGTACTAGTACAATTAGAAGATTGGATGAAGACCACATTTAATACAAATTGGGGAACTTATGCATATAAGAGGATGTCATTTGGCCTGATAAATGTAGGAGCTAATTTTTAATGTGCCATGGATCATGCATTCAAAAGATTAACTATAAAATTCATAATCATATACATGGATGATCTTAAAATGTTTTCAAAGAATAGGAATGATCATTAGGCTACCTTCATTCAATATTCAAGAGGTGTATACTATTTTATATCTCACTAAACCCAAATAAGAGCATATTTGGAGTGACTAAAGGCAATATTTTGGGGCTTATCATCACTAAGGATGGGATCATCATTGATCTAGATAAAATTCAATGAATTTCAAAAATTATACCCCCAAATAGTAAGGATATAAAATCATATTTTAGGAAGATTAAATTCATAAGGAAGTTTATTTTAGGATTTATAGAGATTGTTAGACCCCTAAATGCAATTATCAAGCAAGATGCCAAAATAGAATGGATAACTGAAGCTAGAAAGTCTTTCCAAGACATTATAGATGCAATATCCCATGCTTTAGTACTAATCAATCTAGATTTCATAAAGGATTTCTAATTGTACTCATTAAATTTAAAACATGACATTATTGTTGCTATAACATAGAAGAAATATGAGACTGAGCACCCAATTAAGTTTATGAGCACAAATCTAAAAGATGTAGAACTTAAGTAATCCATGATTGATAAATAGATTTTTACTCTTGTCAAAGTAGTGAAGAAATTTAAACATTACATTTTGATTAATAAAACCATAGTCATTGTGCTTAATCCTTCTATCAATCTCACCTTATCAAAAAGCAAATTAGGATAATGCCAAGGTAAATGGATGGTAAAAGTACAAGAATTCAACATAGAAATTAGACTTGCAAAGATTGTTCCAGGTCAAGGCATCATTTAGCTCATGACTAAGCATAATACAAGTATTAATATTGAAGAGGTATGTGAATATCAGGTATCTAAAGGATAATGTTATAATACCATAATATAGTACTTGATTATGGGTACTTGTCCCCCAAAATTCAATAGAGATAAAAGAAGAGATCTGAGGTTTAAAACTACTCATTTCATGATCAAGAAGGGAATTCTCTACAAAATAAACTATGAAGGTATTTATCTCAATTGTGTGTCTATATAGCAAGTTAAATATATTCTATAAAATTCACATCAAAAGATAGGTAGTGGTCATCCATATGGGAATACCACATCCCACATGATCATAAGAATGGGCTATTATTGGTCAATATTTTTAATGGATGCTCACACCGATATGAGAACATGTCATTAATGCCAAGATCTAGCTACGAGATAAGTACAAATAATAATTCCCTTACATGCAGGTGTTGAAAGAAGGCTATTTTTATAATGGGTTTTAGACTTCATTGGTGTCATTAGCCTAAATTACTTAGTAGGTCATATATTTGTACTTACTACCATAGACTATTGTACCAAATGGACTAAATAATTACAGAGCACAAGACATGATTCACTTATTGGAGGAACATATTATCACTATATTTAGCACCTCATTTTCTATGGTTTGTGATAATGGACTAACATTCATATCAGTGTAGCTTAATGAGAGGGCACATGACAAATATATCACTATCGGGTCATTATCTAACAATTGCCTTAAAGTAAATGATTGGTACAATTAAAAAACAAAAACCTGATAGATGTAATTAAGAAATCAGCTAGAGATAACCCCAAATAATGGCATAATATATTGAATTATGCTATTTTGGTATACCAAATAAGATACAAGTAGGCCCTCAAAGTTTCACCATACTTGCTAGTGTAAGGACATAGGACAATTTTCCCAATTATGTTGAAGCTATTGAATTATTAGTTCAAGCATGACTATATGGAACTAGATGATGAAAAATTAATCTTGATTATTAGATATAATATAAATGGAAGATTCAAGGAATGAATCCCTATAGACTTTCAACAAGCACTGAGACATAGTCAAGTGATGGTTTGTGTTTCGTGTAAATTTTCACTCTAGGTTCTAGGGAAGAGAGAAAAGAAAATTGATACAGATGTGGTTGAAAAACATGGTTATTTGGGCACATGTTAAATTATAAGATTGTGAATATATTCTCTTTGGCTTAGGAGGAATACCTATAGATAAAGAAACATTAAAGAAAACATGTTTGTTAGACAGATAGTTGGGTGGGTTACCTAGTGATAGATAGATCTATGAATTGAGGGATTCCTTAGGGGATGTCAATTCACATGTTTTAAATAATTACGTTTACAAAAATAAAAATAAGGTACTTGCCTCAATAATCAAAAGGTATTGAAATTGAACACAAGAATGCTTGCTCAAAAAATAAACTAGAAATGATCAAATTAGTGTTAGACTAATTAATACTAGTGCTAATGGGTTGGGATATGCTTCAAAAAATATAAAAGAGGTCTGTGAGTGATCAAAAACATAGAAAATTAGGTTTGGTTGAGGTTAAGTTGGAGAAAATAGTTTATTGGTTTTCACTACCATAGTGACTGTCAGTGGTTAGGGTGACCGTCAATGGTTAAGATGACCATAAATGGTTAAGGTGACCATAAGTGGTCAAGATGACCATGGATGATTTTTTAGACCATTGATAGTTGAGTCAACCATTAATGGTTATTGTGTAAAGATCTAGGTTGTTAATTTCTAAATAATAGGATCTGAATGATGTATTTTGGGAGATGGGCAAGGGCTGGACTTATTACAAAATGGAAATAAGACATGTGAATATTGACAAATAAGTACTTATATTACCAAAAGTTAATTAGGTGATTGGTTGAATAAGTTATCCTATTGGTGGAATCTAGCTTGATTTTGATAGAGTAATGGTACTAGAGAACTTGGTTGAGAGGAAGTAATAAGTTAGGTCTTAATAAAATTGTTGATGATGCTTGATAACACTAATGATGTTGATTGACATATAAAATAAAAATATTGAATCTTGAGATTTTGATAATTTTTGTAGATCAGTTTCACCTCCCAGGACTCTTTGTATTATATTCACAAGCAATATGTGGAAGTGAATGTGTAACTAGGACATCTAAACATAAATTGTCCATGTAAAGGCTCACAAAAAGATTTAAACAAGATATATTTAGAAAATTAATATGGGTGGTTTACATGTTCTTTGTTAAAGAGGTGGACCCTAACCATCAATGTTTAGGGTTTCCCTTGGTGATCATTGATGGTCACCTTAGTTGTTGATGGTTAGGTTCTAAAGGAAAGTGGTCTTGAAGGCAAGGTTGAGTTATCTTATGAATCTCATTATGGGTGGGCTTAATTAAGACAAATTAGTGTAAATTGGTCCCAAGAGGGTCCTAGGTAGGTTCCATGGGTTGTCAACATTTGTAATTGTAGGTGTGCAAATTTTTGATGTCTAGATTTTACCCCTTTTTGTTACATTGATTGTGTAAATGAGCTATAAAACAAAAACATAGTATGCGTCAATGTTATGGTTGCCCCAACAGTATGAGGAGGTATTCCCCCTCAAACTAAGAGTCAATAAGGCAAAAATAAAATTGGGTGAGGGTTTTATAAATGGTAGTTGGTAATAAAAAATGGGTGAATGATAGGTTGGGCATTTAAAATGTAAACTTAGACACAAAGTGTGACAAAAAGGTGTGATAGATAAGATCATGTATAGACTAGGTTGTCAATGTTGGCAAAAATAATGGTCGTTACTAATAAGGACAAGTGACAAGTGAACCATGTGACCTCCTATAGGTGTGGTGGCTGGGAACACTTGTAATCATACACATCCTAAGTATTTATTATGTTTTTGATGGGTATCCAAGGTTAGAAGTGATCTTGGGGAAAACATAAATGGGTTAAGTATTATAGGTACTCAAGGTAGGAACTGATCCCAAAAATCCACAATTAATTTAGCATGCATGAGGTGGCACAAGATCAAAAGGGGTCAACATGGCAATGTTGTCACTATGGTAAAAAGACCAAATAAAAAGTGTCAAAATTATGCACTAGATGGGTTAGAATATAGAAAAAATGAGGTGATGAGGTAGATATGTTGGTTGGAGAAATCAATCTCCAAAAGTGGGTAAATCATTGTTTAGTTTTGCTAAAAAGGGTTACTTTAGGTACAAGTGTAAATTTGGGGTATCCTAACCATCAATGTTTAGGGCTCCCAAAAAGTTACCATTGATGGTCTCCTAGATCATCAATAGTTAGGTCAAACCCTAAAAATTTAAAAGTTCAAAAGTGAAAACAAAGTTACTTTTTATCATTTATAACTTTTTGGTTGACTTTACTCTAGCAATGACGGAGCTTATGGAGAGATTGTTTGCTAAGTTAGTGATTGCTCATTAATTGGAGGCATGTGGGTTCAATATTATTAGGCCTAAGATGTAGGGATCATGTGGGCATATTTAGGCAGCTATTTTTGGGCTCTAACTTTATTAGAGATCAAGACCGTGCTTATGATCATAATGACATGTTTTAGGCTTCAAAATTCAAGTAGCAGGAGGTTTCTTATTGGTTATTGGGGTTTTTGGTGGAGTTGCTACTAAGTTGAATAGTATTTGGTTGGGTCCCTATTTTGATTGTGTAAATATATAAGGAATTATGTGGGTTTAGGTACCATAAGAGATATAACATCAGTTTTAGCCTAGTTCTATAGTGCTAGACCTATGAGCATATTCAGGTCCTGAGACTAGTAGGATTATTGTGGGTCAACTATAATTAGATAAAGTTACCTATTTGGTTCATTCAATGGATGGATGGTATGGTTACATTAGGTAAAAGAGGTAAAACCCATGATTTTGAGTGGTTTAGGGGTGCATTAGGTGCACTAGTGGTTGGAGACATCACTTGGAGGTCGTGTATTTAGTTTCTAATATGGCTAGGGTAGAGGAGGTAGACCCTCACCCTTTAGAGATATAGATATATTATCATAGGTGAGAGAGGGAGATGAAGATTCTCCCATTTGATAGGGTTCATTGGTAGTTTAGTTTGGTACAGGGTATCCTAGGCCCATTACCTAGCCTACAAGAGGGAGGATTTAGAGGTTTTATTGCTAATGTCCTAGCCTACTCCCATAGTTTTAGATAGTGGGTATGAAGAGATCCCTCTTAGGGATTTTATAGATGATGTTAGATATAAAAATGGATATATGGCTTGGTATAAACTCATTTATGCAAATATAGATGCTGGTGAAGATGATGGAGGTGTGAGGCCAATGGCTATAGATCCAACTGGTCATGATGGATAGGTAGGTGGATTTAGTGACAACCTAGACATAGGTAAAGACATTATCAAGAAATGTGGACACACTTTAGGGATAGGTTACAACATTATAGGCATAGGTGGTGACTTTGAATAGTTAGTGAGATCAGGCAAGGATCTCTCTATTGTTGGTGACATAAGATAGATACTCATTGAGTTAGAGGGTAAGGGCAACCCTGGTAGTAATGGGAGGACCACCAATCATAGTGCCATAAGTACATTATCTAGCAACTATGGAGGAGGTTAGGTATTATGATGTTATATTGTTAGCATAACTTCCTCTTGAGATGAGATATGGTGAGTATTATGCCAACTTGGTAGGGTGTCCCTTTATAGGTACTCCAGGATAGAGGGCTTATATAGTGAGGCATGTAAGGACATTAGGGAGGCCACCACTAGATAAGAGTTCAAATGTAGGTATAGGTAGAACCAATAACATTGGCATAGGTTTAGTTAGGGCTAGTGGTAGTGATGCCACATGATCATGTTTTAGACATGTTTTGATATATATTGGTAGTGATAGCTATACACTATTTTGATAATGGCCTACGTGATGATTGAGTGAGATGCGCATATTTTGAGAGAGAGGTATACATTGTTACATG
The DNA here is from genome assembly GCA_037957365.1 of Torreya grandis. Taxonomy (NCBI): domain Eukaryota; kingdom Viridiplantae; phylum Streptophyta; class Pinopsida; order Cupressales; family Taxaceae; genus Torreya; species Torreya grandis. The sequence continues at coordinate 274,972 of JARHVA010008707.1, read as the reverse complement.
TATTATTTATGATGACATGATTTATATGATCTATGGTGTTATATATGATGTTATGTGTGATGTGTGTCTATTTTTTACATGTTATTGTGGACATTTATGTTTATGGTTGATCGTCTATGGTTTCTTGCATATATGCTATAAGATGTTGACTCAGTGGCTCAGGCATATGATGTTTGAAAGATATTTATGGTACTCTATTTGTCTTCATGGGTATAATATGATGTGTTATGGATGGATATATGGTATATGATAATTTAATCATTAATGGCTTTACTTATGGTTATGATGATGTGGTTTACATGAGATGTATTATGGTAATCTTATGGATATATTGGTAGACAACATATGATATTTTTCATGATGTTTTGATTATTGATTTTTTTTATGCTCATGAGAATGAATTAGGATATAGTATATGTTGACATTGTATTTTGATGGTACATGGATAGGATTATGTTTATGGCATGACATGATATGATGTGCCTTCATGGTGTTTTGATCATAGATACGTAGATGATGTGGTTCATGGATATAGCTCATAATGTTATGATTTTGATTTGATATTTTTTATTTATGATCATGGACATAAAATATATATATGGTTGAAGATGTGATGAAAATACATAAAGTAAGTAGATAACAAACTAAATGTTTAAGATAGTGAGAGAAATCATGAGAGGTATGTCTACATAAACCAATAAAAGATAAGAAAATAAACATAATGCCTCCTCATTGATAAGGACAAAAATGAAACCTAAATTTTGATTGGCTTAATGAAAATAAGCCTTTGAAATGCTTTGAATTATCATGCTTAGGTTGATAAACAAGTATCTTGATCACATTGCATCAAGTAATCACATAGTCCCATGCATATGATATATGGAGGGAAGATGGGTGAGACTGGAGCCTTTTGTGAGACTAGCATGCCTCTTATAAAGGTTTCTAAGAGGATAGTATAAGCAATCCTATGCTAATATATAAAGTATAGGATGATCAATGGAGAAAGTCTACTATGGAGAGCTGATCGTGACTTTTTGAGATTATTACTTATATGAGAGCCGATTGTGGAATTTCTTATTGATTTTATTTTTTCTTATGGTTTTTTTCTTATTTTTATTTTTCTTGGGTTTAGGAAATCTAATTTATATGGGAAAATTCCATGAAATTTATATATTTTGACAAGTGTGTTTCTTATCCATCATTTAAGGGAGTGGTATATGTTTATGTTACTAGTTCAAATGATTTTGATAGCTATTCTTCAAGGGAGCAATCCACCTTACATTTTGCAATTCCAAATAAGTTTTCAATAGTTGTCCTTTAAGGGATTAGTTTCTAGATGATAAGAATGACCCATGATTTGGTTGTGACTTCGATATTACTTTTACTTTTGTTTGACTTTAATTGACATAGATTTGATTATATATGCTCAAGGGATTACCTTTATGAAGGAAAAACTAGATGTATAAGAAGGATTAGTAGGTGAAAAGAGGTGTAGGTGACAATGACCATGGGAATTGATCTTGAGGAGATAGGAAGTACCATGAGAATCATGCTATATGTAGAGCTTTGGTACTCATATTTCAAGATTAGGATATGACTATGATAGATAATAACATCATTTACCTATACTTGGTTTCCCCTAAAAAGAGGGAAATGAATGTGTTTGTAGGGGATGATATTAATTTAGACCAATGGTGATTGTGATCCTTCTTTAAAAATAGAAAAGACATAGATGCAAAACAAGAAGAAGCTTAAGTTCTAGTTTGCCTTGGAGAGAGGACAAATGATAAGCTCCTAATCCAAACTTATGAGTTATGGTGTAAGGCCCAAGCCAATTGAAAGCAAATTTGTCTCCTTTTTTTCTCCATATTAGTGACATGTTGATTTTCCTTGAGGATGAAATATCCAATATTTAATTTTTATACTTATAATTATTTGTTATAAGCATGCTTGATTAATTATTGATAGATATGGAGATGTAATAGAGTGTCCAAATGATGCTAATCAAGTATCTCAAGTAAATGTTTTGGATGATAATCATTTTTTGAAATGAGATCACGAAAGGATATGTGAAGAGAAGGTATTTGGACCTTAGGAGGCAATACAGTCTTAGCTCTAAACATGAGATAATAAGATGTATCACCTGTAGGGGTTTAGATGCTAGTGTATTATTCCCATAAGGTGAAAGGGATGTGAATGTGCCAATCCTGACCTGAGGCATTGACCATTTCGGTAAGAATATTGTTAAGGGTTTTATTAGAGGCCTCTACTTTTCCATTTTCTTATGGGTGATAAGGTGATGAAAATCTTAGTTTAATTCCAAATACATCACAAAGACCTTGAACTTGTTTATGTTTGAAAGATTTTCCATTGTTAATGATGATATTATGGGGAATACCAAAGTAGTAGATGATATGATGGGTAATAAAGTTGATAATCTTTTTAGATTTTTTTTAAAATAAGAGGAATAGCCTCCATCGATTTGGTGAAATATTCAGTCATAGTGATGATAATGTGATGTCTTTATTAAGAGTGGGGCTTAATATTGTTGATAAGGTCTAGACACCATTATGAAAAAGGCCAAAAATCAATGGAAAATTGAAGGCCATGTCTAGGTGCATGATGAAAATTATCATGATTTTGAAATTTGACACACTTTTTCAAATAATCATAATAGTCTTAGTTAAGGGTAGGCTAGTAATAGCCTAGGTAGAAGATGTATTTAGGCACAATGAGTCTATTAAATTGGCCCCTACAGACATCATCATGTATCTCCTTGATAGCATGAGAGGCTTCTGGGCCATAAAGGTAATGGAATAAGAGGCCATCAAAATTATATTTATAAAGGATACCTTTGATAATGCTGTAATAGTAGGTGATTTAAATAAGTGCTCGATGGGAATTCCTAAAGAGGCTATAAGGAACTATGCCAAGGTTGAGGTATTCAAAGGTTTGTTTATATTAAATGTTAGGTAGTATATCCTCTACATTAGAGATTATTGGAGTGTCTAACTTACTGTAGGAAGGTTTGGTGAGGTGATGGACAATGACTGATAGTTTAGAGTTTGATGGTGGTAATGGAATTTAAAAATCAATAAAAGACATGGTGTCAGAAAACTTTTTGGTAGATTATGGGGTGGTTTGAATATGGTAGTGTTTAAATGATTTCAAGGTTTTTGTGAATAACTATCTATATAGTAACAAAAACTCATTCTTACACCAGTAGATTCCATTGACATGATTTACCACAAGTTAGGAGTCACCAAAGATGTTGATTATGTTGACTCCTAAGGCTAATAGGTTTGGATAACTATTATGAGGGCTTCATATTTAACCACATTTTTGGTACATTGAAAGTTGAGTTTAAAATATAAAGGAAGTGGTTCACTAATAAGGTGGTTAAGGATGATATTAACTCCCCCACCATGCTAACATTTTGAACCATTGAAGAACATGGTGACGTGATTGGTGAAGTTTGCTTGGGATAGGTTTATGATGGACTCATCTATGAATTTGAGAGGAGGAGGTTGGTTTCTTATTAGTTGTGCTTTAGATGCTTGTTTTATACACCCTTGTGTATTAACATGGTGCATCGTCACATTATCATGTTATTTCTAACATAATTCCCCCCATTCATAATTATTTAAAATAATTAGATTCACCCCACCCATTTACCTTTACCACATAGGTTAATTAAAACATAATTACTAAATTTAAATATTAATTAACCCCATATTTAGAATTTATAACCATATAATTCTAAAAATAAATAAAAACAAACTTATTCAACCTCCCAACAAACCTTCCAACAACTTACCCTCATCAAAAACTTGTGCAAACAACTTAGTGTTATAGTCAATTAGTTTAGCATGTGGTTTGAAATAGGCCAATCCAAATTTTGACCAAATTGGGCTAATCAACGTCGATCCTCCATGATCAACACTAGTTATCCTAGATCTACATTGATCCCTATATACACAACAAACCTACATGACTCGAGATAGATGGTGATTGTGTTTTGGACTTCAAAAGTCTACCCAAATCTCATTGTAACATGTGTACGGATGTTTTCAACATCTTGCTATCTTGTGTAACCTTTACTTGAGGGATTATCAAAGTATTTTTTAAGGTTATTTTACTCATCTTATCAAGTTTATTATCAGCCATAAAGGTTATTATTGCAATCCAATTCATTCACATTTTAAAATTATAATATTCTGTGTCTATATGTCACTATTTTACATTTATTTTTAATTATTTTATCAATAATATAAGTCATTATTATAATATATTTTTAAAGTTTAGTTTTTTACATAGAATTGACATCGATCTATTTGAATCAACATTGATCCTATAGGATCATCATTGATCCCTACTCAAATTTCAAAACATTCTTGAAATCTATTTCCATAACATTTTCAATCTTAAAAACCTATAAAAACCTCCATTTTATTTTCTAAAAACCTATCTTTTACATACAGATGACTTGGCCTAGAATAGTGCATGATATTGTTAGCATATTTGATATTCCCATTGTTCAACAACCATTTTTTATTGATCAAAATGAGACTGCATTCAAACTAGGTTTTTACAGTGTGATTTTCACACCTAATGAATAAATTATTAATGAATAACTGGTTGTAATTCAATAAAATGTTGACATTACTACTAAATTATGGGATAATTACTTGGATCAAATTAATCTTTCTATAGATTAGATATCTTTGGCATTGTCTATTTATATATTATCCATATATATCATTTATAATTTCAAGGTTATTTATAAAATTGAATGTTAAAAATGAGATGACATCCATCTAAGGAAGCATATCACTTCTTGGGACTGATTTCATACCAATTAGCCCAATCATCTTTCTATTAATCCATTTTTTTTGAGTTAGTGTGATTTATAGGTCATTCATCCCTAGCTAAAGAGGAGTTCCCACAAGTCTTGATCAATGGTGTGAAAGCAAACTTTATCTCCAATTAATTTTAAAACCCTTTATTTACATTGGTTGTAGTAGCTAATTAGTCTATATTGAAAAAGTGAAAAAATACTAAAACATTCTAGCACACCTGGTGGGAGCTCGATCTCATCTTTTATTTTAAAAAAATTAAAATTATTGAATTTGATTTATTTCCCTTAATTTGTGTGAATTCATCCAAAGAATATTAAAATTTGCATTTTTTCCTTTTAAGGTTAAAATACATTGTAGTCATATTTCTTTCTTGGTTTATTTCACATAGAATAATCTAGAAAGTAATCTATCATAGTCATCACTTTATCCACACACAAGACAAATCACTATCATAAATTAACACATCTAAACACTTAACATAAGGAAACTAACAAGGATTTCATCACTTGATGACAAGCTTTTTTTTCTAATGATCCCACTTAGATTTCACCACCAAGGGGAGGACGAAATCAACTCTCTAGATGAGTATAATCTCTAAACGATTGATATATATTGGCTAAGCACCTATACTAGTTGTGGGATTATGACATGATGGGATAAAGCCCCAAGTATCAAGCCATGTATCGATACTAATAAAAGTTTCCTTTGAGAACAAAAACAAAATACCCAAAAACATCCTTAGATTACCACTTCTTAGGACCCTCGTTATCCTTTTTCTTTATTTCTTATCACATCTTAAACTTAAAAAAGATAAAAACTTTTTGGAATGACTTTAGTTTGTGCATCTTTCATTCAAACCTCAAAGTGAGATAATTCAAAAAAATAAATTGTTTTTTATTTTTGTTTTTTTTCTTTTCTATCTCATGGTTTTAACTAGACAATAGTCAAATAAAGAATCATAGGAAAGTGTTACATCCTCTCCTATGGAACATGCAGCCAGTCCTTCTACCCTTGAATCCTTTGAGAATCTTGTGTTCCCACACTTTTATCCTCAAGGAGATCCTTCATTTTAGGAATATTAGATAATAAACCCATTTATCTCAATTACTATCCTAATAGTTGAGCAATACATATTTCTCCTTCCCCCCATGCCCAATATTCTTGATATAAATATGGGATGTCATTTGAGGGAGCTGAGAAAACTAAAGAATTTACCATGGCCATGGTAACCTTTTACACTGAATCTCTCCTATATGGTTCTAATACCTAGTTGATGTAACCTTTAGAAAACCAACCACTTATAGTATCTACCATTTCTCCAACCTCCATTACTTAGACTCAAAATACTTATACTGCTCAACCTATATCCACTATTCCTCCTCAAATATTAGTAGTATCAATTCCTATGATTATCTTACCTATCAGAATGAATCTAACATATATTTCTCAAGCTCTACCACACATCCAAAAAATCCCTCACACAACAAATCCTTCAAAAAAAAAATACCTAATACACAAAAAATCCTTCTAACGCAACATCCCCAATAGTTTGTCTCCTTGACTACCTAGTACATGGATTCATCAAAACCATTGGTAACCACTTACTTCAAATATTAGATGTATAATAATATTCTTCTATGAATCCCACAATACGTAGTGGCATCCTAACCCATTATGTCCACTATAGTTGGATACTCTTCTTCACAACCCTTATTTGTTCCCTTGCCAAATTACCAAATTCCTTAGAAAGGTATCTTAGGGAACATGCCTTAGAATAACACCCAAGAAGATCTCATAAATATCCTTATGAATAGAATGGCTAATTGAGAAGCCTCCACCTTTGAACACAATAATATGCTCACACATGAGTAACTTTGTAATGAACCTATCAACCCATTTGTTCCTATCTAACCATATCCCCCATAATGGGAAATTCCAAAGTTTAATAAATTTTAAAGCAAGGAAGATCCCCAACAACATATTATATCTTTTCAACATGCATTTTACCTTATATCACATGATGATGTGTTATTACTTAGGACATTTCCAATGTCACTAGTAGGGGCAACATTAGATTGGCAGCATTCCACTCCTCATTATTCTCTCTTTTTTCCTTTGGGAAATTATCCCAAATTTTATTAGAACACTTCTCAATAAACATTTCTCAAAAAGTGACTATCACATATTTATACTCCATTTAATAATTTGAAGATGAATCCATATTAGACTTTGTGGCTTGTTGGTGTAGGCTAATCAACTAGTTAACCTTTTCTTTACCACAACCTAAATTAATTAAATTATTTTCATGCTCTTTTGAAAATAATATCTTGTCCATGTTACAAGTTCAAACATTTAATACATTCAATGAAGCCTTTACCATGGAATAAAAACTCAAAATTTATGGCATTGAATATGAAAAGGTTAAGTTACACAATAAAAAATTCAAACCTTTCCCATCAAAAAGCAATAACAATAATCCTAAACCAACAAGGGGTATTAAATGCTATTAGTTTAAAAAAAAATACCCCTCTAAAACCCAATAATTTTGAACTATCCACTTCACAAACATAACCACTTAGGGGCCTTACTCAATTTCCTCCTAAGAAATATACCCCTTTAGGAGAACCTTACACTTTTGTATTGGATAAACTCCTACAAGTAAATGTTATTGAGCTCCCTTCTATTAAAATAGTCAATGATACACATCCTAAACCTACTTGGTATAAAGAGGATGAGTTTTGTGCTTATCATAGGGTAATAAGACATGACATAAAAAGATGCCAATCCTTTAAACAATTGGTACAAAACCTCATTGACAAGGGGGCCTCTATTTAGATAATCTAAATGCTCCTCATAATCAATCTTTAGATATTTTTAGACATCCATTTCCAAACCATCCATCCACATCAAACATAGTCCAAGCTAAACTTGGATAAACACAAAATCAAGCTACGCATATGATTGATACAATCTATGATCAGTTATTACCTAAAGAAGTTTTAAAGAAATATCTAGTCTTAGATCTCCTTATGGGAGATGATTTTGATTTAAGTCAATCTGAAACTATCAAAACAACTCCAAAACCTCTATCAATATCCTTGATCTCATTACATGGGATAGTTCATGTGAACCATCCCCTTCATCTTCTCACATTGAATATACTAAAGTGGAAAATGAAATTACTCCTCGAGATGTCATAGATAAACATGTTGATACTTTTAGAGTTGAAAATTCCACCCCTTTGATCCCTAGCAAACCTCTTTATGGTATTCATTTAATCACAATACAATAAGATCTTATCATTTTACCCAAAACGAAGACCCTTCAAAACCATCCTATATCATATTACCTCCTTAACCCAAAAATACTAAGGGAAAGGGTAAAGCTCCTATCATCGATAGCTAGGACAATTGTCTCGAGTATTCCACTAAAGAAAGCCTTAGCTCATCCTCATGTTAAATTCAATATTTTTCAAACATCAAAAGATAAAAACCTTAGTCTCAATACCCCCTCTTTTATCAACACATGAAAAAATAAAGGGCCAACCCCTTTTTTTATCATCTCCATCATCTATTTAATGTCTACATCCATCTTATGTCCCTATCATAGGTTCTTCCATTAAAATGCATGGGAAAATCTAAAATCTCCCCCCATTATTAGCCACACCTCCATCTTGATATCCACCATATTTTGATAAAATCCCATATCAACAAAAGGTGCTTAAAGTCATCCCTACTTAAAAGTTAAATTTCAAAACCAAATAATCGATACTTTACCAAAAGAGATTGCACAACGTAATGTAAAATCACAACATGACCCTTTGAAAGGATCTTATGCTATAATCTGAAGAATTTTTTTGGATACATCCCTCATTATACTACAACTTATATCGTATGTTAATCTTCACCCCCAAAGACCTACTTGGTATAGAAATCAAGAAATATGTAAATATCAAAGAGTACCTTGACATGATACAAAAAATTGTAACGCCCTTAAGGCCATAATCCAATAGTTAGTCTAAGATGATGACTTATTAAATGATGATCTAAATTATAATACTCCTAAGAAAAATGTCACTATTCCATCCATTCCACCTACCCATAATCTTGCTAGTCCTATAAGTGATAAAGAGTTGGTAACTTCTTTGGACCCTTCATTATTACATAACAATGTTGTCCATGAAACCACCCATTCTCAAAATAAAAATCATAATAAAGTGAAGGTTTTAATTATATGAGCCTCTACCCATAATACACCTAGACTATATTTACAAAATCCAAAAGTCTCTATTATAGGAACTACCTCAGCTAAATCCAAGGAGTTGGTACAAATCTCCATATTAAAACAACTCAACTAGATGCCTATTAAAATGTCATTGTATGAACTTATTGAAAACTCTCCACACCATTGACAAGTAGTTATAGAAGCTCTCTAGGTTATTAAGGTCTAACGAAAAGAGTCTCAACCATTATCAACATTTATAGGGGCTCTTTAAATGGTGTCTACTATTAGTTTCACTAATTTTGAGATCATTCCTTCATCACTTGAAGATAAATATCCCCCACTTTTCATTACAACTCAAATAAATCAAGCATGAATTGAAAGAGTTATGATTGATAATGGGGCCAATATCAATATTATTTCTTCACATACTTTCCAAAAATTATTACTATAAACCATTGCTTCCCAATATTCAATAATTCTCTATGCATTACATAACATGGTAGCACCCACAATAAGAATGGTCATCCTTCTCATTTTCTTAGGTTCTCACACCCTTCATGAACTCTTTTATGTAATAGAGCAGACTTTCCAATATAACATATTATTAAGATGTCTGTTGATTTTCATGATGTGATGTTTCCCCTTCATATTCCATCTGTGCCTCAAGTATGAACATGAAGGCCATGTACACATCATCCCTACTGATCCTCATCCCTTCAAATCATGTAACTTCACTTTTTGACCAAGTGATGTCATAATACCCTCACCTAACATAATCCCATCTTCATCTTCTAATCAAGCTTCAACTATCACAACTATTCCTACTTCAAAACTACCATCTCAAAAGTCTATTGATTTCATGATGCAGCATCTTTCAATAGGGGAATACCAATTATTATTACATAACATGTTACCCACTCCTAGGTAATATAGTCATCCTAATAAACAACCCATGTATTCACCTAGCCTAGGTGAGCTCATCCCATTTGGACCACCTTTCTTATGTACTCACTTAATATATGGTGGAATCAATCAAACCACCCCAAGGTCTAATAATCACACCCATGCTAAACCCTTCACATCCAATTTCTCATTTCTCAATAAACCCTAGTTTTCACAAATCTACCTTTATCATTGTGATTAGAAAGGCTTTGACATGGGCAGATATGAGTAGGGTCCCCATGACATCACATTAGGAGATTTCAAAAAACCACATGAAAATAATGGCTTAGGATTTGAAAAAGACTCTAAATACTCTCTTGAACCCATTATTTTACCATTCTTAGAATAATAAGTGACATCTTTATCATATGATACCTCTTCCATGACTACACACATTATATCCATCCCTCCTAACCTTTTTTTAGTTAATATGATCTCCATAGAACCCTTCATCTTTCATCATAATGGCAAGATGTGAACCATTCCTTTAGCATATCCTAACTTAATAGGACCTGATACACTAACTATCCCTATTCTTTAGAATCAAAATGATGAGTCTATCTTGACTTATTTAGGTTCTAAAAACTCTTATTTACGTAATTATCTCCATATAAAACATCTATCCTTTTAAATGAAGCAACTGTTTATATTAATATTGGGTCTCAAGAGACCCTAAGAATTTCTAAAATTAGCAAAGCCTTAACTTCTCAAGAAGACTAAGATTTTACTACTTTTTTATCAGATTGTAGTGAGGCATTCATTGGTATTATAGTGATATGCTTGGTATTAACCCTACAATCATTATCTATAATATCTTCACTTTTCTTTATGTTAAGTCAATAAAATAAAATTTCTACAAAATACATCCTTGTGTCACACTCTTAGTAAAAGAGGAACTAAAATGCCTTTTATCCACTAACTGTATTTAACCCATTGATTATCCTTAGTGGATGTCCAACATTGGTCTAGTCACTAAGCCTATAGGGGAACTTTGTATATGTACTAACTTTCATGATTTAAATCTTTCCTATCTAAAAGATGATTTTGGTCTCCCTAACATCAACCAATTAGTGGATCTGATTGTTGGCCTTGAAATTTTATCCCTTATGGATGGTTTTTTTGGTTGTAATATAATACTTATTGCATCACAAGATCAACATAATATTGTATTCATTACTCCTTGGGGGACCTTATATTATCATGTTATGACCTTTAGCCTAAATAATATATGATCCACCTATCAATGGGCCATGACTTATATATTTGATAACATAATCCAAAAAATCATCAAAGACTATGTAAATGACCTCCTTAGGAAGTCAAAATTCTATAAAGACCACTTGTCCATACTTAAGATTATTTTTTATCATATACTCTAGTATCATGTGTGTTTAAATCTTAAAAAGTGCATTTTATTTGTCTTGATGGGTAAAATCCTAGGTTTTATTATTTATATTCATGGAATAAAAGTTGATCCAACTAAAATCAAGGCTATTTTAGATATTCTTCCTTTGTTCAACCTTAAGTAGCTACATAGTTTATAGGGTGAGCTACATTATATCCATCATTTTATCTCCCAACCTTAAGATTGATGTCAACCTTTCCACCATTTATTAAAGAAGGATAGTCACTTTGTGTGGGATCTTAATTGTCAACAGACCTTTAACACACTTGAAAACTATCTTTTATCCTCTCTAGTCCTCACTCCACCTAACGAAGGATAACCTTTCTTCATTTATATCTCTTCTACAAATCATGATTTTGGTGTTATGTTTGCTCATAAAGCTGAGCATAATAAAGAAAAATTTGTTTATTGTATTATTCATACCCTCATAGAATATAAAACATGTTATCCACATACCAAAAAAACTATGCATAATATTGGTCCTTGTAGCCTTTAAGCTTCGTCGCTACCTACTTAACCATAAGACATACGTAATTAAGACTACCAACCCCCTTAATTTCATGCATTATAAAACTTATCAAAATCAATGAATGGCCAGATGGATTATACTTATAGCTGATGTTGATCTAGAATTTATCTATTAAAATCTATTAAAGGTCAAATTATTGTTGATCAACTAGCTGAAGCACCTCTTAGTGATAACCAACCAATAAATTATGAGTTTTTTTGATGAATCTATCACATATAATTCCCAATTAGTCCTAGAATATCGAATGACTCTATTCTTTGATGGATCCAAATGTGAGCATGGAGGTGGCATTAGAATTATATTAATCCCCCCTCAAGGCATTCCTATGCCTTTATATTTTAAATTAGACTTTGATTGCACCATTAAAATGGTTGAATATAAACATTGATTATAGGCTTCCAAACTACCCTTGCATTATGAGTTACATCCCTTAATATTGATGGTGATTCTCAACTGATGATCAATCAAATTATTGGTGTATATCAATGCAATAATGATATCCTCTAAAGATATAAGACCTTAGCTGATCATCTCTTATCTTATTTTGAATGTTATGATATCCAAACTAATCCTAGATCAACTAATAATTTTATTGATACTATGGCATCTCTTGCCTCTTTTATCCCATCCTAATTCTAGGAGTCCAAGCTATTTGTCCTTATCCATCAACTTACCAACCTTCCTACATGAGAACTGATCTTCCATATATTAATAATATAAATGAAAACCCAAAGGATCCATGATATGCACAAATATTTACTTATTTTTTAATAGGACTATGTTCTCCCCACCTATCCAAAGGTATCATGTGTGTCTTTCAACCAAAAGCCACCTGTTATACAATACTAGGGGGTGTTCTCTATAAACATGGTTTCGATGGTATTATTCTTCCTTATCTTCATAAATATGAATTTAACTTATCTATCCAAGAAGTAAATAATGGGTCATGTGGTGGACACTTTAATGGCCATGCTATTGCTAAAAAAATCTTACATCTAGGCTATGATTGGCCCACTATAAATCAAGATTATTGCACATACATTAAGAAGTGTGTAATATGGTAGAAGCATGAAAACCTATCCAATGTCCCTAGTAAATCCTTAATCATATAAATGAATTTATATCCATTATCCCAATGGGGACTCAATCTCATAGGGTAAATCAATCCTAAGTCCTCTCAATGTCACTATTTCATCATTACTGCTACATAATACTTCACGCAGTGGGTAGAAGTTGTGCCACTTATCTCAACCAAGGTATAAAATATTTTGGATTTTATCTACCATCACATTGAATATCATTTTTGAATCCCATATAGAATAATAATAGATAATGTGAAATATTTCAAGAATAATAAAGCTCAGGCACTATGTGACTCATTTAAAATCAAATTATGTTTCTTCTCACCTTATTATCCCCAAGCTAATGATCAATCAAAAGCATCTATTAAAACCATAGTCAAAATCCTAACTAAAATTATCAATGAAGCTAGGAAATATTGGCATCTTCACATCCCTTTCACCTTATAGGCATATTGAACTAGTATTTGAACTCTGATAGGTGTTAATTCATTTTCCTTAGTCTATGGTTTGGAAGTTGTATTTCCTCTAGAATTCCAAATTCCATCACTTTTTGTCTCTCTTAAAGACATCATTTTTGATGAATATTTTTTTTAGGAGAATTTATCCCTTCTCAAACTCCTAGATGAGTATCATGCAGTAGCCCTTGATCACCTTCATATATATCAAGAATGACTAAAACAAGCATATAATCAATATATAAGAGAATAGAAATTTAATATTAGAGACCTGGTACTTAAATAAAATCAACATTACACTAATATGGAACAAAGTAAAAGGGGTAAATTTTCTCCTAATTGGATTGGACAATATATCATAACCCATAAATACAGATCTAGAGCATATCATTTGGCCTCTCGTAATGGTAAATCAGAATGAGAACCTTTTAATGCATTTCATCTATTCCCTTGTTATAGTTAATATATCTTGGCTCATTTTGGTTAGTTTATCTAAAATACTTTCATATCCCTATAACCTAAAATACCAAATAATGATATGAGAGTTATGTGGTTATCTAGTAGTCATTATAACCTCAACCTTGAATATGTATACCCTGGCTCTATACATATCGTTCTCTCATGGATAAGTTTCACCTATAATGAGAGAAAAACCCAATCATTATATCCCTTATTTCTTAAATACCCTTAATTTCCCAAGATAACATAATCGTCTCATGTCTTGAATTCATGAAAAATATCCTAAAGGTATCTTTTTATGCCAAACCTTGCATTATTATCTATTGGATCCAAAATCAAGTAAGCAATGAACATCAAAATTATAAAAATGGGCTAAATAAAATAGACTAATCCCTCGAAGGACATATTTAATAAAATATAATGCTAGATAATAGACTGATCCCTTGAAGGATAGTTTTGTAAAATGTTAAAATGTATACCACTCCCTTGAAGGATGGCTACCAAGCAAAAAACTTCCTGCATAGATTAGTTTTCAAAATTATGCCACTTAAAATCCCTAAAAAAGAAATAAAAGCAATAAAATATATTGTCAAAAACAATATCCCATGAAAGCTTCATGTATTTATCAACATTCTAATTGTAGGCTTCCCATATTGATTAGTCTACCAATTGTCATAAACATGATTTATGAAAGATAAATCTTGATTTTGAAATCTAAGGTGAAGAAAGTTATCTCTAAATCAGTCCATCACCCATCCTACCAAAATGCATATTTTCCTTCCTTAAGTTTAAATATTTAGCTAACCAAGGTTGAGTTAATATCTTTTATCATATAGCTAAGGATTCATAGGCCATGCATATGAGAGGTTCTCTTTTGGTTATGTTCCAACTTAATGATGTGCAAATCCATAATCTATAAACACAAAAATCCATAAATCCATCATAATAAAGCATTAAAATATATCGATAATCCATAATCATCATTAAGCATAAATATATAATCCATTATTTATTTCCATTAAATCATCCAAAAACTATAAACATCTATAAGGTTAATAATGATCTATATTAAAAACTAGCATAATCCATAATCATAATCCATTAGTAAAAACCCATCTGATGATTTAACATTTGAAATAAATATAACATGTCAAATTTATAATCCATCACATCCATAATATATAAAATATACATAGCATATATGATAGTAATAATCAAAACTAATAAACATAACATCTAAATCTACAAATCCATAATCATTAGTAAATCCATAAAAACACACAAGATCTATCCATAAACATAACCATAAATGTCTGTATACACACACACACACACACAACCATAAATGTTTGTGTGTGTGTGTGTGTGTATCAAATGTCAATAAAAATGTCATAACATGAATAGAATGGGGCTCTCGACCCATCCAATGTAATCTAATCAATCAATGCTATCACCTCCCTCATCATCTCCTCCTTGACTTGCTGCACTCCCTCTACTAATAGAACCACCAAGATTCTTCCATTATCTACTATATCTATCCATGTATGAAACAAACTTAGGCATGTCTACTAGCTACATATATATAATCCTCTCATAATAAGACATCTCAGCATATATATATGTATACCTTTGAAGTGGTACCATATCTAGAAGAGCAACACCAAATCTTATAATGTTTAGAGTAGGTCTCTCTTCTAAAGTAAACCTCATCTACTCTACCTTTGCCATGTATCTATCATGTGCCTATATAACCTAGTCATGCTAACCTCTAATACTCTCAAGATTGCTTTGTAATGTGTCAATTTTCCCCCATAAAGTAATATGGGTTGCCTATGCCTCATATAACTCAACCCTTAAACTATCCCTCTCAACAATAATTATAGCTATATCTATAGGCTCCTAGGTGGGGGCATCTTATAATTTTGCATCCTCCATGTGTGAATTTTGTAATGGTGCCTCCTCCATGTGTATATTTGAGTCCTCCTACTCCACCTCTCCTCTCTCCTCATCTTTTTCATCCTGCCTCACCTCCTCCTCGACCACCTCATGTCATGGTCTCATTGTTCTCTCCTACCTCTTCAACATTTTAGTTGTGAACCACATTGTGTAATCATCTCTATACCCTATGTCATCTAGGTCACTCACCATGGGATCCTCTTACAACCCCATAAAAATAACTAAAGTATTAGGTGTACGCTAGTCTAACTCTATATCCTTCTACCTATACAAGTATGGGGCCAAGGGAACATCTTGTAACAATCCAAACTACTAACAGACCTTGTCAACATAAAATAGCTTAAGGTGATATGGCCATCATCCATGAACCCATATCTTTTGGGCAACATCACCTATCTCTACTACTAAATAAGGCCATGTTAGGAAATCTACATAAGGCCTCCAAATAACATCTCCAATCTGTAAGCCACTAAATACCTATCTATAGTGCACTATATCCCACACTACCCTATCTACATATGGAATGATTAGGTCTTCCTTCCATTAAAGGAAGCCTATGTTATATACCATCTCTCTAGATTCAGTCCATGGGATCCCTAAGGTGTGAATCACATGGATGTGATCATACACCTAGCATGTAATATAAATGTGATGTCTAGATCTAACCAACATCTAGTATGTGAACTCCATAACTCATTATATATATACCCTAACACTATGGGTGCCTAAGAAAAAACCATCCAAAACTCCATGTTTCCTATAAAATATTAAAATTCCATGGTATATCTCTTCCCCTAGAATTAGGTAGTACATAGCAAGTCAGTGTTAGCATCATTATCATCGACATTAGTCTCTCCACAAGATCTTGGTCATATAATGACTGGAAGGAAAACCCCTAGTAAAGAATCTAATGTGTATTACATCCTCATCATATAATCATGCTAGCACCACTACTCACCCAATGTCATCCATAGTATATATAATATTACCTAAAATAAGTACTCAAAGAATGTATTGGATGTCCTCTATAGTGATCATCATCTCACTATTGAATAACTAAAACGTTTTGATTGTATAATCCCATTGCTCTAGTAATGCCACTATCATATCGATATCTTGATGTAAATGGTAATAATGGTGAATCCCTTCAAATCTAACCACCTCAAGATGAACCTATTCCTCATTGCTCATATACTCTCATAACTACCCTAGCAATGAAGGGATGTTATCTCTCATTGTTAGTAGCTCTCATGATTGCTAGAAATAGATTTTCATTAATCAAAAGCCTAAGTTTGTTGATTTATATCAATCATCTTAGGATCAATGTTGATTTTAACCCAATCAATAGTGATCATTATTGATATTTTTTGATCCATTTAAACTATGTTGATCCATTATGGATTAACATCGATTCCCTCAACCCAAACAAAAAATTTCCCCTAGGTTTTAGATTCTTAAAATATAAAAAAATATAGTGACAAATCTACCTCCCTTTACCCCCACAATATTTCATAACAAACCCAATTTATTATGCCAAAATAAAAAATTAAGAAAATTAATAAATTACTAACTTTATCCAAAAATTCATAATTCTTACCTCATATTGTAGTCATCATCATCATCATCTACTCCCACTCATCTCCATTATCTCTCATATCTAATTACATAATTGAGACATATCAAATTTTGATCTTAGATTCTTATTCACATCGATAGCTAAATGAGCCTTCTGCAACATTAGATGCCTATATATATATATATCCTTCCTCACAATTGACATCAATCACCCCAATCAATGTCAATCTCTTAAATTAACAATGATCCGTTACAGATCGATGTTGATTATCTTATCTTATTGAACTTTTTACACTTAGGGAGCATTTCACATACTCCCAATTTAGTTCCCAAGCCCTATCTTATTTCTTTTTCTTTAGATATCCCTTTTTTGTCTCTTATTACACTTTCAATTTGAGTATTTTGACCGTTTGTTAGTTCCCTAATCTCCTTAAAGGTGTACCCCTTTTTTTGGCATCTTCCCATTATAAGAATCCAAGCGTATAACTTGTCTTACAAAAATTCATCTATAGATAATGCATACAACATACACACATTTGATATTATGGTCCACCATTCTTATCCTTTATTCTCTTTCTAGCCTTTAATTTCACCCACTTATTTTAACTATGGCATTTTCTTACTTGATTCAGTCTTTGGGGCATTACTTCTTGCATTACTTTTTATTTTGTTAAGTGCAATTTTGGAGCTTTTTTGCATCATCCACACTTTCTATTATCTTTCACTATTAACCATTTGTCTATTCTCACTCACCCCATTTTGTTTTTACCTGACATCTTTCTCAAACCCATCATCCATTTCCTCTTACTTCTCAATGCCCAATTTGAGGGGGAATACCTTCTCACAATAAAATTTGGGCATTAGATATCTTATAAGTTTTGTCTCATGGCTTGATATTGTATACCACTCCATAAAAAAGGGCAAATGTAAATGCTAATTTTATACACCATTGTGTATTAATGTGGTGCATCATCACATTATCATGTTATTTCTAACATAATGCCCCCATTTATAATTATTTAAAATAATTACATTCACCCCACCCATTTACATTTACCACATAGGTTAATTAAAATTTAATTACTAAAGTTAAATAGTAATTAACCCCATTTTTACCATTTCTATATGATAAAATCTTAAAAATAAAGAAAAACAAACTTATTCAGCCTACCAACAACCCTTTGAACAACTTACCCTCATAAAATACCTATGAAAACAACTTAGTGTTATATTCACTTATTTTGGCACAAGGTTTGAGATAGCCCAAGCCAACTTTTGACCAAATTGGGCTAATCAATGTCGATCCTTCATGATCAATTCCAATTCTCTTAGATCAACATTGATCCATATATATGTAACAAACCTCCATGACTCATGAGAGATAATGATTATGCTTTTTGACTTCAAAACTCTACCAAAATCTCATTGTAACCTATGTACGAACATTGTCAACATCTTCATATCTTGTGGAAACTCTGCTAAAGAGTTTATCAAAGTATTTTTGAAGGTTTTTTAACTCATCTTGTCAATTTTATTGTTAGCTATAAAGGTTAGTATTGTAATTCAATTCATTCACATTTTAAAATAATAATCTTTTGCATCTTTCTATCATTGTTTTAAATTTGGTATTAATTATTTTATCAGTTATATAAGTCATTATTATAGTCTATTTTTAAATTTTAGTGTTTTACATATAATCAACATCGATCCATTTGAATCAATGTCAATGCTATAGGATTGTCATCAATCCTTGCTAAACATTCAAAACATTCTTTCAATCTATTTTCATAACATTTTGTCTTAAAAACCTATCAAAACTTGTATTTTATTTTCTAAAAACTTGTCTTCTACATGTAGATGGCTCTGCCTAGATTAGCACATGATATTGTTAGTATATCTGATCTTCCCATTGTTTAACAACCAATTTTTATTGATAAAAGTGACATTTCATTCAAATTAGGTCTTTATAATATGGTTTTCACACCTAATCACGAAAGCAATAATGAAAAATTGGCTATAATTAAAGAATATATTGATATTGCTATTGAATTCTAGGACACTTACTTTGATTGTATTAATCCTGCTATAGATTAGATATATTTGGCATTGTCTATTTATATCTTATCCATATATATCATTTTCAATTTCATATTTATTTATAAACTTGAATGTTAAACATGGGTTGACATCCATCTAAGGAAGTGTATCACTTCTTGGGACTAGTTTCATACTAGGTAGCCCATTCATCTTTCTATTAATCCATTTTTTGTAAGTTATTGTGATTTTTAGGTCATTCCTCTCCAGCCAAAGAGGAGTTCGCACAAATATTGATCAATGGTGTGAAATGAACATTCATTTATAGGTAATCTTTAAAACCCTACATTTACTTTATTTTTAGTAGATAATTAGTCCATATTAATGAATTAAAAAATACTAAAATAGGTGCGTCAACCAACTAGTCAGTAATGACTTTCCCCTTAATTGACTTATATTATAGGAACTCAAGGTCAAAATAAAATAAAAGCATGATCCACTTGTCCATACATTGGTTTTGGTATGACTTGGAGTGTATGTACATGAGTGAGTCGGTATTGGCTATGACAAAAGTTTTATGGTTAAGAAGGTAGTGTCAATGTTTGGTTTCCACAAAGACTAGGGTCAAGTAAATTTTCTTAGTGTGAGTATACTAAGTTTCAAGTTGACAAGGGTACAAGTTATGTAATAGACAACTTGTTCTTTATGTTATTCATCTTGATGGGCAAGCATTACCCCTATGGAATGGTTAGTGGTAGAGATATAAAGGTATAAGGGTTGGTTATCATTAGGTGTGAGGATAGGTGGAGATAGAAGGTACTATTTGAGTGCATCAAAGGACTTTTGACAATCAGAATTCCAATTGAAATATATTTAGTTTTTCAACAGGTGATTAAAGGGTTGACATCAATCTGAGAGCTAAAAAATGAAATAGTAAATGGATTTGAGCTTCCCCTACAAACTGTAGAGTTACTTAAGATTGGTCAGAGATAGCATCTCAAATATGGCTTTGATCTTGGCAAGATCAATCTTGATTACTCAAAGGGAAATGATGAAGCTAAGGAGTTTTCATGATAACACCCCAAAAATACATTTCTTGGGATTGAGGTAGACATGGTAATAGATAAGTCTCTCAAAGATAATCTTGAGAATGGCTAAGTGGTCCTTATGAAGTTTGGATTTTTTAAGGAGGTCATCCACATAGTCCTCACTAATTATGTGGATAAGATCATGGAAGATGTAGGTCATATCACACTGATGGGTTACACCAACATTCTTAAGACTGAAGGGTATGATCTTATAACATAAAGTCCCAAATGGGGTGATAAAGGTAGTTTTTTGTTGATCTTCAAGGGTAATCAAAATTTGATTATAACATGAGAATTTATCCATGAGAGAAAACATCTCATGTCCTATTTTAAGATAAAAAAGTTGGTCAAAGTTAGGTAGGGGAAAGTCATCCTTTGGATAGGCAACATTAAAGTTATGAATGTCCAAATAGATATGTAGTCCCCTTGTGGCTTTAGTGATAGGCATAATGTTTAAAACCTATTATGGATAATGGTGGGTTGAATGAAGTTGATGGAAAGGAGGTATTGAAGCTCTTCTTTGACAAGAAAGTCTATGTGAGGATGCATTCATCAAAGTTTCTATTTGATAGGCTTAGAATCATAAATGATTATAATATTATGGTGGCAATTACTAGGTCAATACCATCCATATCAACATATGGCTAAGCAAATGTAATGTTGTAGTCTTGGAGGAAGGTAAAGAATTCATGAAGTTCCTCAAAAGTTAGATATTGGCCCAATTTTACAATATGAGGGTTTCCAAAAGTGCCTATGTCAATAGCCATAGTGGATTCATTTAACATGTTTGAGGATTCAGGAGGTAAATATTTATGGATGCAAGAATTAGGTTTACCAAGGTAGGTGAGAATGGAATCATCATCATAGCACTGGATAATGATAAAGGTATGAGAATATTCTCACACTAGTTTAGGATGGATAAAATGGATGGATAATGGATTCCGTATCTTTTGATAAGTTAAGGGGCTGAGGGTAATCATTTAGATGAAAAACAATGTTAGGTGGGATGATGTCCTCATCCTCACACTCAAGTAGAGGGGATGTTGGTGATGAAGGGGTATCTTCTATAATAGTGGTAGTGGTAGGTTATTTGGATTTATTATTATTAGGTAGAATGAATCCAAGTCCATACTTCTCATCAAGTTTTTGGGTCTTAATCAATATCAATGTGTGTGGAACATGATTGTATCATCTGAAGCCAAATCCTTTCTAGGCACACCTATGGAGGTATACTTTGGTGAATTCTAGGTTGTCCAAGTAAGATAATGTAGAGGTGAATGGTTATGGTGAAGAGGTGGTGGAAAAAGCATTGAGCATCTTGTCAATTCCCATATAGATAAAGTGGGTTTGGTATCTTAGAGGCCCAAGAGGAATAATAGCTCCAATGTTGGGGTTATAACCTAGTTGGTGGTTGAGCTTCTTGTAGTGATGGGCAGTAGGGAAAACATGAAGGGTAATGATATGGTATTTTCCAAGGGTAAGGCATTGAAAGGTATATTACAAGATATTAGTGGTGGGTATCTATTCCATGAGAATATATAAATTGGTAGATGCCTATATGGAAGGAGAAGTAATGGCATCATTTTTTATGGTTGAGGTCTTGGTAACAAATGATTGGGGTGCTTTTGTTATAGGTAGGATGATGTTATTAGGTTGGTATGTCATATTGCATACAAAAAAAGGGATTGGGTCAGCTTGTATGGTAACAAACCTAACCCTCATACTCAAATTTGATGCAAAGGTAAAGCATTGAAGGTACGTAACCCATATCACAAATCTAAGGTCTCCCCAGAAGAACATTGAATTATAATTCACCATAGACCACATAGAATAGTTTGGGGAGTGTGCATGGTCTGAGTTGAATGTGGAAGATAATGGTTCCCAAGGTAGTGATCATGGTGTTTTTAAAGGATTTAAAGATAACTAGAGTTAGTGACATGACATTGTCTGGTAATTTGAGTTGTTCATAGGCATGGGAAGAGATGATGTTGATACTCGCTCCCCCATCATTAATAACCCATTTGATGTGGGTCTGATTAATATGGGAAATAATAAAGAGGGGAGGTTCTATATCCTTAGGGTAGATAGAGGGTATCTCTAAGTCCTTGAAAGTAATAAGGGTGGAGAGTTAGAGAACACATACAAAGGCCTTTATAGGTGGGAAGTCACTTGGTCTAAACTCAATAGCTTATATAGCTTCTATCATGGCTTGAAAATGGTGAGGTGAGGTGGAAATAAGCTCATAGAGTCTCATCTTAGTTGGAGTCTAGAGGAGTTTTTTAAGATTGACTATCTTGATGGATTCAAAGGGGTTGGCCTTAGAGGTTCCTAAGATGGTAACTTTGGGCTTAGCTAAAGATGAAGAGATTAGGATTTGGTGTGGTTTAGGATGAAAAGGTAGGTATGTCCATGGGATGGATACTTTGGTCTTCCCTTTATCCTTTTATTATGATCATATGACCACATTAATTTTATGGATGAAGGGGAAAGGTGTGATAAGAGTTTGGGTAGATTTTCCATCACTCTGAGGTGAGAGTGGAAGATTAGGGATGCATTAGAAAATGGTTGTTGGGTGCATTACTAGAGGTGTTGAGGGAAGCTCATCTATTAAAATATCATCCTCATCATAGAGCTAATGGATAATGTCTTAGAGAGATTTGTAATTATGCATGTTATACCTAGGTGTCTTATGATAGGAACAGATTTGATAGTCATTAGACCAAGCCAATTGCAAACCAAGAGGATTGAAGGACTTGATAGTAAGAAAAGTGAGGTAAGAGACTTGTAGTAACCTTTGGAAAATGGTTGTATATGATTAAACTAAATGTGGGAAAGGCCTATAAGTTATGTTTTTAGTTGGTAATATGGGCATGTTGGTAGTAATGGGTTTGGGGAGAGAGGGTTTAGGTAAGGTGATTTATCTAGTCAATGGTTTTGGTTTCGGTATCCTAGTGGTTGGGATGTCCGAGATTGATAGTTTGGCTATTGGTAATCTGAGAAGGACTGATGCATCAGACATTAAGTGGGATGGTGTAACTAATGGTGTTGGATGACATATGTTAAAAGGAGATTTATATTTAGGCAAAGTTAAGGGATGAAGCCCTAAGATAGAAGGCAAGGTAGAGGGAGGTAGAGTCCTATCCATGTAGCTCTTTATTGATTTTTCTCTATTGGTTGGTTTGGGTATAATATTGGATGAGGTTAATTACAATTTCAAGGATGGGTGATTCAAGCTTCATGTAGGGAAGGCACCAATATTTTTTTAAGGGATGGTTGGTGGTGTGGTTGTTGGAGAGGTTACTATTTTGGTTGATAGAGAAGGTGAGGGGTTAGTAGAAGTTTTGATTAATTTTAGAGGTGGTGTAAAAATGATGGATTAGTTGGTTAAAGGTGTACTAGAATGTTTAAGTCTATTATTGTAAGGAAGCCCTAAATATTATCCAAGAATGGTTTTATCCATGTCTAGTTTTGGTACCATACCTAACTTTTGAATGATTTTAGAAAATGGTTTGTATACTGGTCTAGCTTCTCAAGTAGTGGGTGTCAAGGATACACCTATGGTATGAGGAAGATGATTTTTAGCCTCATATATTTCCTTAAGTAAGGTATGTATGTTTGGAATAGGTGGCTACTTTATGAGGGGTGTTTGTAAAAAAGTTGTTCTCCTGGGCATGATGTCTATAATTGTGGTTTGTCATATAGTTAGGGGAGATGGTGGATTAGGAATGGTTATTTATTTGGATAAGTTATTCAAATGTATTTTTGTTGATGCTAAAGCCTATATGAGTGAAGATGAGGAGAAAGGAACCTCCTTGGTTTGGGCCTCTAAAGGAAGGGAAAGTGACTCCACCACCTTAATGGGTGAAGTGGGGGAGAAGTAGGTAGTTTGTATGGTAGGTTCTCTACTGATAAGCATATCAAAGACCATATTAAGCATGTGGTCATCATGATAACATCCATCTTGTGTGTCCTTAGTTCTGGTAGGGACATGATTAGGAAAACACTTCTTGAAGATGTCAAGAGCTTGATTTTGAGGGGTATTGGGATTATCAAATAGGAGTTCCCCCTTCTTGATAAGGCTTTGACAAAATTATTGAAATTATTACATTGATTGACATCATGCCTAATTAACTAATGAAAATCATAAAGGTCATTATAATTATACCAAACAAGGACCAGATGATTAAAATTAAATTGCTGGGAAGGTCTGATGGGTGGAAGTTGTATGAGGCTAGCTTTTATTAGTTTTTTTAGGATTGAGGCATAATATTCTCTAAGTGGAGTGAACTATTTTTGTTTTCTTTGGTTTGGGTTATTTTTTTTTGTTGAAGGTAATGGGAGAATTTGTTTGATTGACATTGAGTGGATGGGTGGTTTTGAGGACAACTACATTTGTAGTTCCCTTGCTCTTGGTTTTGATGTTGTCTTGATTGTCTGGTTTGGCGGAAGTGGTTTCATTTATCATGAAGGTATAATTTTTGTTTCATAACTTCAATTTTCCCTCATCTATGGCCCAGTTTTATAGCTTAAGCACCATGGTAAAATCTTCATCAAAAGTTTTGAATATTGGGGCATGTAGTGTAGAAGATATATGTTTGGCGCATGCTTGCTCAAAAAGCTCTATAAGTTCAAGTTGAGGTAAGGAAAATGAAATTTGATTAATCAATCTTCTCTAAAGGGTAATGAAATAGAAAATAGACTCATCATCAAATTGTCTAATAGAATAGAGATCAGTGATAGAGACCTTGCTGGAAATGTTAATGGAAAAGTGATCTAAGAAAAACTAAGCTAGTTGGGTGAAAGAAAAGATGGAATGCCTAGTAAGGGTACTATACTAGTCAAGTATCAGGTTGGATAAAGACATAGGGAAGGTTTTAAGGATAAGGGAATCATCATAAGCAATCATGTAACATACATGCCTAAAATCCCTATGGTGTTGTTGGGGGTCCTCCTTACTCTAAAATTTGGTAACTTTTAAAAGCTCCCATTGAGGAGGGTAATGTTTGATAAGGCTAAAGGGATGAATAGGTTTATTAAATATATGCTCATAGGATAGGATCTTATGAGCCCCTAAAATGGATTACTCAAGTTTTTTCATCTTATACATGAGCATCATCATTAGGTTAGTTTGAGGTGGTGGACCAAAAGGGTTGTAAGGTGGATAATGTGGTTGAGATTGGGTAACATATTCGTAGTTGTTTAGTGGTTGAGAGGATGTGGATGTTAATGGTTGGGTAGCTAGTATATAAGGATAGTTGGATGATGGTATTAGAGTAGTGGGTACATACCCTTGTCAGTTAGGGATGTATCCTAGATTAGGTGTGATGGGTGCCATCTAAGGTATTCCTATGGATAGGGCATGAATGGTAGTTAGGTTGGTAAAAAAAGGAGAGGCATTAACCTTCATACTAATAGGTGGTTAATTATAAGGGATAGATACCCCTAATCTTGGTAAAGGGGGATTGACCAATGTGTTGGGGTTAATAGAAGGAAGGTTTGTAGTGCTAGTTGTAGGCACTCTAGGAATAAGTGGAACATGATGGGTTAATGGTAGGTTTATTCCTAAGGTGGTAGAGTCATTGGTAGGGGTGGAAGGTGTAAGGTTAGTGGTTGGTTGGATAGGTTAGTTTTTAGTTATGGAATCAAAGGGGTTAGTAGATGAAGATGCCTAGGTAGTTTAAGGTTGGGTGGTGAGTAAATAAATAGGGATACCCCTTATAAGGTGAGTTGGCATGCCATAAGAAGGATCTTTAGGTAAATTTAGAACTAGGGCATGATAAGGGTAGGTGTTAAGGTAGTGCTAGAGACAAACCAGATTATTGTCTAATAACGTGGTAAATTCCAAGTCTCCTTGGGAAAATACCTAAGGGAAAGTAGGGATTCCTAATGGATGAGGTGAATATTCTACCTTGAAGACATACTCCATAGATGAAGAGATAAAAGAGGTTAATTTGAGTATTGGGTTCTACTCTGCTAGGTTTCTTTTCTATTGGCAAGTGAGATCCATACAAGAAAGGGGGAGAGAAAACAATAATAAACTAACCACTCAAATATGAATAATATAAGAAAACTATGAAGGCAATAAAGACATACACTATAAACTACATTAAACATAGAGGTTAGTTTTAATCTCACTTTTGGCTTATGCTTTAGTTTATGAGAATATGTGATAGAAGTTGGCTTTTAGATTGGGTACTAAAGAAGTAGTCTAGGGTTGGTTTTAGGTTGCTTAGGTGCTTGAAATAATCTATATTAGAATCAATATGTGGCTTTATATTTGGGCCTACCCTATCACTACACACACCATAGTGATAAGAGTGTCAAGTGTTTAACTAATATATATTGATATCTAGAGTTTATACTCAACCAGAGAGTTGAGTTAGTTATACCCTTGGTAATGACCTTCATGTAGGATTGTTTGGAAAGGGTAAGGTGACCACTAGGTGATAAATTCCTAGTCAGGCCATGTCTTAATTTTTTTATGTTTGATTGATGAAAGTGGTTTGGCTAGTGTGTGAAACAAAATTCATGCTATGATAAGAGTATTGTGTTCTAATACAAAGTGAACTAATGTTAAAATAAAGTAATAGATGTAGTTGATTTTAATCCCAAAATAAATTTTAATTTCAACTATGAGCATGCATAGAGAGGATAACATACGAATGCAAGTAAATACTTTAAGTCCCATTGGGCATGCTATAATGTTTCATGCAAATTTTGAATTTAAGTTCTAGGGAAAAGAAAAAAGAAACTTGATATGGGTGTGGTTGAAAAACATATTTGTTTATGCATGCATTGAGTCAAAAGATTGTGAATAGATCCTCTCTGGCTTGGGAGGAAGACCTATAAATAAAAAATGACTAAAGCAAACTTATTTGTTAGATAGATAGGTGGGTGGATTTCCTAGTCATAGCTAGATCCTAGAAGTGAGGGATTCTTTAGGGGTTGTCAATCCACATGTTTTAAATAATTAAGATCAAAAAAATAGAAATAAGGTACTTGTATCAATAACTAAAAGGTACTAAAATTGAACACAAGAATGCTTGTTCAAAAAATAGACTAAAAATGATCAAATTAGTGATAAACTAAATAATTGTAGTGTTAAGGGGTTAGGGTATGCTTCATAAAATATAAAAGAGATATATGTGTGATTATAAACATAGAAAATAATGTTAGCTTGAGGGTAAGTGGGTGAAAATAGCTTGTTGGTTTTCACTACCATAATGATCATTGGTAGTTATGAGCTATAGCTCATATGGACCAGCTATGACTCAAACCTAGGATCTTCCATTGACTACTAGAGTGCTCTAAAAACTATGATACAAACCCTTATAGGGTGGCCATCAGTGTGTAAGGTGACTATAATAAATAAATATGATCATCGACAGTTGTGTATACTGTTAGTGGTTGAGTCAACCATTAATTGTTACTATGTAAAGATATAGGTTGTTAATTATTGAATAATGAGATCTAAAAGATGGATTATAGGAGATAGGTAAGGCTTGGAATTAATGTGAAATGGAAATAAAGTACATGAATTCTAACAAGTAATTGTCTTACTAGAAGTCTAATGGGTGAGTGGTTGAAGTAGTTACCCTATTGGTGGAATATGGCTTGATTCTAGTAAAGGTACTCGATAAATTTGTTGAGAGGTGACAACAAGTTGACTCTCAAGGAGATTAATAATGATGCTTAATAATGTTGATGACAATTATTGACCTATAAAATATAAATCTTGAATCCCTAAGCTCTTGACAATTATTGTAGATTGATTTGACCTCATAGGCCTCTCTCTCTTATAGGCATAAGCGAGGTGAAAGTGAAGGTGTAACTAAGCCATCTAAACATAAATTTTCCATGAAAAGGATTAAAACAAGATCTAGACAACTTATATTTTAAGAAAATAACATGGGTGGTTTTTATATCCTTTGTTAAGGAGGTAGACCCTGACCATTGATGGTCAGGGTTTCCCATGGTGATCATTGATGGTCAACCTGACCATCGATGGTTAGGATCTAAAGGAAAAAGGTCCTAAAGGCTAGGTTGATTCAACTTGTTAATCTAAATTTGGGTTAGATTGGTTAGGCCAAATTGGTTTAAATTGGTCCCAAGAGGGTCCTAGGTAAGTCTGGGGGGTTGTTGACATTAAGAAGCATAAGTGTGTATATTTTTAGTGTCTATGGTTTGATAAAAGAGAAATGTTCAAAGCATTCAAAATTTTAGATATGATGCTTCATTGGGATAAATACCATGAAAAGAAATGATAATATGACAAATTTTTCCCACTATGGATTAGACCATATCAAAATCTAGAGATACTAGGCAATAATGCATTCTATCTAAAATATTTATAAGGTAATGATCTCACTTATCTAGTCATCAGATAGTTTTTGAAGTATCACTTCATGGTTGTACCCCCTGAAGGTATCACTAACTGATGAAGAAAAAAGGTAAAGGTAGGATTAGAATATATTTATTGCTTTCATAGATTAGATTTCCTCATTTCATATATTATATTTCCTATTTTCTTAGACTATATTCATTGCTTTCTTAGATTAGAGTTCAATGCTTTTTAGACTAGTTGTTTTGTTATTTCTTAGGATAATATGAATTGTATTTTCTCTGATCTAACCTAGTTGACATCCAAAACAAATGATTTTATACTAAAATATACCTTTGGAAAATGATAAAATTGAAAAATAACTTAAAACATGGTAATTATGTACAAATTTTCTATATTTCTATGTTTAGAGTCACTGGGATGAAGGGAGGTAATCATGACCTATTCAAGACTATGTCACAATTAAATACTTTTACTATGTATGTGGAAGTTTATTTCTAGCTAATCCACAAGTATTTATAAAGTTTTCTTATTCATTGGATCAAACACTTATTATATTATATACTTGTTGGAAGTGATAGTTTTTGGTATAGATGTGGTTGGTAGTTACTATCTAATATTGATTTGTTTTATAACAATACTAGCTAACTTGGGTTCCATCTCTCCTCTTTATAATAATAATAATAATAATAATAATAATAATAATAATAATAATAATAATAATAATAATAATAATAATAATAATCCATGAGAATAACTAAATAAAATCAAAAGGATTACATGATAAAATAAGGTTAATGCAAAATTCATCATGATGGAAAGAGAAGAAAGGGATCCCAAGGTGCCTCTATCAGGGCTATGGATGCCTAGCTAGTAGCATAACAATGCCTAAGCTTCCCTTGTTTTTAAGCTTTAATAGACATTGGAATGAAACCTACATCTTCACCAATCTTTCAAAAAAAATCATCACAACAAGGGTTAAATGAACTACACATTTGACACATAGAGATCTAAGGAATTAGAAGGAAAGTATGTTATGTGAATCAACTTAGGAGTCTCTTTCATGATTCTGATTTTAGTATTCTTCTATGACACACTTCATAATTTATTTGATGATTATTAACCAAAGTTATGGGTTCTTGACTACTCAAGAGTATTCCCCCTATAACTCACCATTTCATGTACCCAACATCTCCCTTTTATTTAGTAGGAAATGGTAACCCACTTCTTTCAAATTCTGGCCTTGTTGAGACTCTCTTTTATATGTTGGTGCAAATTATTGAAAATATTTATTTATAGCCTTCATATTTTGGGGAATTGGAATGGTATTTATGTATATTTCATGGACTAACTTTATTAATACCTTACAAGAGTTTTGTGCTATGTAGACTTTCAGGACTTAAGAAATTTTGAAAAATTTATTATAAGATTTTACTCATCAGGCTTTTTGTTTAGGGCTTTTGTTTCAAACATTTTGTTTGACAAGTTTATTTTTTGGGTTTTGTGTTTTGGGGATTTTGTTTGGCAAATTTTCCATGTTTTTTTTGGAAACTTTTCATTCAGACTTATCATCTTTGTAACCTTTTTTTGAAAGAATTTGGTCTTAGGGTTTTTTATTTTGGACATTTTATCCAAAATAATATCCTTAAAAAAACTTATTTTTATCAAAAATTTTGTTCAGATATTTATTCAATTGACTTTTTTCATTCAAACTTTTTATTGTAGACATTTTATCTGATATGTCCTAAGAGCCTTATAAATAACATGTTGTGGGAATTTTTTCATGGAAATTTTGTCTAATAGAAATTAGGTCTTTAGGCTTTATGTTGTGGGTCTTTTGTAAATATCAGTCCCTGATAGAAAATTTGAATACCCAACTACAAATTATGACAAAAGGACTTGCTATACTTAACACAATAAATTTCAAATGTTTTCAAATAGTATGCTAAGTTACCCAACTAACATGAACAAGAAAATTTTGAACTATATAGGAAATATAAAACAAGTGAACATTGGGCATTTATATCACATAAGATAGTATTCAATGCAATAGGACATATGAATGATGTGAAACCATTGAAGCCATCATTAATTTATAATAAAATAACAATCAGAGTCTACTATTATCCTACATGACTAAAATCCCTAGTTACTACCTCTAAGGAGACATAACAACTAAGAAAGAGAAATATTGATCATACAACAAATAAATTATGTAGAAGGTGGTCTTAATAAACATAAAATGTGTAAATAGTAATGGCATCTTCATCCCAAGCATTTATGGGAACAATTACACCATCCCCCTACTTAATCAAGTATTTCATAGAGTTTACTGACACAATCTTCAACTTTTTCATTTTTGACAATAAGTATATAAATTATTAAAAGGTATGGGATGTTATATATATATATATATATATATATATATATATATATATTCTCATTGGACATGAATGATATATCTCTCTCTGAATGATTATTTTTCAAGGATTTCATTTCACTAAAAAGATAAATATTTTATTTTACTACCTCCAAGCCTATGGTGATTCCATGCATCAACCTCTTGTCTGACTTATTTTTCATAGGCAAGGTCATGTAGGATTCCTTTCTTCATCATATTGGCAATAAAAAATTAATTTCTTGCATTTTTAGAGATAACTTCCAGAGATACCTATCTTTGTCCATACCTGATGCATACTTCGATAAGCATAGATTAGTGTGATGGAGTGTAGAGAAAAAAATTGAGAAGGTTTTATCTTCATGGTTGCTCATTGACTAGATCATCACTTTCAAGGGAAGTAACCAAAGTGAACTATTGAATAGACTCTATGGCATGCCAAACATTCACTTTGTTCATTTAGATATGGTGTCACTACTATACATGATGTTGACTAGTGATATTACATTCACACTAGGAGAAATATTTAGTTTCCATTTGAGGGAGCAAGTAATCCATAAGGATAAGTAGCCCATGCTTATGGGTCATTTTTATATGATGTCCTATTTATTAGAAACTATCATGTAGACTTCATTCAAGGTTCTTGGTGAACTATGGATTCCAACCATTGATTGCATTAAGAACAAGATTTGTGATGACTTTTAGTTCATCTAGATTTATGCCTATACAAATAACATTGTTAAGATTATGGAGGATTTCTATCCTCACATTTTTCAATCCATCCATGGTTTGCCTATGATCAAGATTGGAGAAAATATTGTTAAAACATTTGCTACCAGAAGGGACTATTTCATGTATCTAGACTTCACTATCATAATGATCTATGGAAAAAGGGTTCACCCCTTGTATCTCATAAAGTACATTCTAGATAAGTTGGTGGAGCAAGAAATGGCTTTTCAACTATGGTGGAGTATAGAAGAAGACCTATCTAGATAGAAGAAAATTTTGGATTTTGGCCACCACGTAGTCATTAGTATAATGGTATACACCAAGAGAAAACCTTTTAGAAAAGTGGGAAACAATAAAAATAACTATCTCTTCCATAAACATCCACATAGGGATTGGGATCCTCATGATGTTCTCTAGAAGCATATATAGATATTCAATATCCCATATAGCCATGAGCCTTATTAATATGATTTTTTGTTCCTAAATGACAAAGATGATGAAGAAGCACTAGAAAGAGCAAGGATTATGGGATTGAAAGAAAACCATTTGAGGATGATCCAAGAGGAACCTTTATTTTATTTAAGGAAATAGATAATAAGAAGTCCCTTTATAAAGGGTGGGAATATTTAGACTTAAAGAGAAGATAGTCTATGAAATAATTAAAGGACTAACTAGGTTCTTCATTTTAAGGGATCCCTCTAAATTTTAAACTAAAAGCTATGAAGAAAGAACCTAGGTTAGCTAAACCTAATCTTAGGGGAGCACATGAAGGAAAACTGATTAGTTTAGATTCTACTGAGGAGGAGAAAACATAGGAAAATCCAATTGTAAGCATGGTTCAAATGACTACTATTCCCCATGCCCAAGTTTCCACACTTGTAGGGGTACCAACAAAAGAGGAAATTGAATCAATCTAGAAAGGCTCTGACACACATCTAAAGAACCCTATTATTTATACAAGGAAGTTTAGGACTCCTACAGGTTGTCTTACAGTTAAATTATCACAAGTCTTACCTAATAGACCCCAACACTTAAAAGTGACAAAGGGAGAGTTTATTCAATTTGAAAATGTTGGAGATGAATAGGAATCTGATGAAGACATAGAGATGGAAATAGATAAGGCCTTGAGCCTTGAATAAGTCAAGGATAAATATCCATATGTGAAATATTTCCTAGGTACCCAGTCTATTGAGACTACTCTTTTATCTTATGTTCCTAAATTTGGTAGTGTTTCTATTTATTCTATGTTAAGGAACCCTAAGATGGAAGTTCTTACTTTTACCTCTATTGATCCATTAACTTCAACTTAATTTATTTAGTTCCCCTTTCTCACCCCAAAATTTGAGAAGGTTATTTCCACCACCATCATTGATCTATTGTCCACCTCCATGTTTCTTTTAAATTTTTGCTTAAGTTATAAAGAAGAGATAAAATAAACCTGATATGGGTATGGTTAAAAAACATGTTTGGTTTTGTATGCACTAAATTAGAAGCTTATGAACAACTCCTGTTTATCTTTGAGAGGAAGACCTATAGATAAGAAATCACTAAAGTAAACTTGTTTGTTAAACAGATAGTTGGGTGGATTTCCTAGTGATAGCTATATCTTGGAAGTGAGGGCTTCCTCAAGGGATATAAATTCACACATTTTAAAAATTTAAGTTCACAAAATTTAAAATATGGTACTTGCATCAATTTAAAAAAACTACTAAAATCAAACACAAGAATGCTTGTTTAAGAAAATAGACTAGAATGATTAAATTAGTATTAAACTAATTAATACTATTACTAGGGGATTGGGGTATGCTTTACAAAATCTAAAAGGGGTCTATGAGGAGTTAGAAACATAGAAAAATGAATTTGATTAGGTTTAGGTGGCTGAAAACAAGTTATTATTTTTTGGTGCCATAGGTGACCTTTGACAGTTGGGGTGATTGTCAGTGGGTATGCTTGACCATTGGTGGTTGGGGTCTGACCATCAGTGGTTGACTATGGAATTTTGTGTTTGATAAAAAAATTAATGATGATATCCCATAGATGGGTTCTAAAATATGGGAAAGGGTTGGGTTGATTGAAAAATAGAATTAAAGCACATAAATATTAACAAACAAGTACTTATATTACCAAAAGTCAATTGGGTGGGTGGTTCAATTAGTTATCCTATTAGTGGTAATTGGTTTGATTTGGGCATAGTAATGGTACTTAAGATATTTGTTTAGAGGCAAAAATAAGTTAGTTCCCCATAAGATTGTTAATAATGCTTGATAACATTGATGACATTGACTAACATGATTGACTTACAAGAAACACCTCAATTTTCGAGCTATTGATAATTATTATAGATGGATTTAACCACCTAGACCTCTCTCTCTTGTTAGAATAAGTAAGAGGTGTTTTTGAAGGTGTAACTAGGCCATATAAATATAATTTACCCATGCAAAGTATCATAACCAAAATTAGATAAGTTATTTTTAGAAAACCAACGTGGGTGGTTTGCATGTTTTTTTGTTAAGGGGTGAATCTTGAACATCAATAGTTAGGGGTTCCCAAGGCGAACCATCGATAGTTGAGGTCTAAACGAAAAGGGTCCTAAAGGTTAGGTTCACTCAACTTGGTGAAATTGGGTGTAGATGGGTTTGGTGAGGCCAGATAGGTGTAGGTTGGTCCTCAAGGTGTCCTAGGTAGGTCTAGGGGGATGTTTGACATTCAAAAACATAGATGTGTGGATTTTTGATGTCTACATTTTTACCCTTTTATTATGTGGCTTACATGAACTATCTACAAAGTAAAAATGGAGTATGGGTTAGGGGTATAAATTCCCCAAGAGTGGAAGGAGGTGTTTCCCCTCAAACTAGGAGTTGATGACTTGAAACTGAAATGGGTACAGGTTTGATAAGTGGTAGATAGTTAGTCATAAGGTGGTGACATAAGGTCAAGCATATGAGATGAAAACATATACACAACATGTGATAAAAAGGTGTGATAGATAATATTATGTAAAGACTAAAATTTCCAATGTTGTTAAAAATAAGTGTTGGTGCTAAGTAGAATAAATGACAAGTGAAACTTATGATCGCATATAGGTGTGATGACTAAGAACAATCATAAATGTAAGTTTCCTAAGTGAATTTTGTGTTTCTAGTAGGTATCCAAGGTAGGAAGTGTTCCTAAGGAAACCATGAATGGTTTAAATGTCATGGGTATATGAGGTAGGAAGTGCAACCAATGAGACATAAGCAGGTTGCTATGCATGAAGTGGTGTAAATTGTAAAAGGTCAACATGGCAATGTTTTCACTACAATCAAAAGACCAGACAAAAAGTGTCACAAAATTACATGCTAGATAGGCTAAAAGATAATAATGATGAGGTGATGAGGTGGTCAAGATAGTGGAAGAAAGCCATCTCAAAAATTAGGTAAAATATTGGGATAGTGTGCTAGGAATGGTAGGTTTTATGTAAAAATTGAAACTAGGGTTTGTAAGGTTTTCTGATCATTGATAGTCAGGGTTCCTAGAAGGCAATCATCAATAGTCACCCTATCAATTGATTGTCAAGGGAAATCCTAATAACCTAGATAGGTCAAAATTAAAAACAAGACTCATTTTTACTATTATTACTATTTTACTTTATTGACTTTAACGTGGGTGATTTTGGTGCTTTGTGAGGAAGGTGTTTGCTGAGGTGGGTATTGCTTGTTAGCTAGAGGCATATGGGTGATTGTGTGGGTATGAGATGCACAGAGCATGATGATGTGGCTGAGTACCTACTCATGGCCTTAGACCATGGAGGAGGTCATGAAATGAGGTAGGGGTGCATTAAAATTCCTAGAGTAGGCTTGTTTTTACATTGTTAAATTTGCTTGGGTGGGTAAGTCTAGAAATGTGCAATTTTTCTTGTATGTCCTAGGTAAGGTTTTTATTGGATAAATTAGTGGGTTAAATGGTTGATTGAGAGGGTTAGTGGGTGAATTCGGTAATATGCTATGTGGTTAGGGTGATTAGGCTAGGTTTTTTAATTTTTGTTAATTGCTTGTGCTTGTGGAGGGTTTGGGCATTCTAGCCATGGAACACCTATAGGTGACTATCAATGGTCAGGTCTAACTATCAATGGTCAACACCTAAAGAAGTAAGGGTCTAAAACCATTAATGGTTAGCATGACCACCATTAATTGGGTATAATAGGGTAGGGATTTTGGCTAAGTGTTTAGGATAGGTTTTTAATGGTAAGGTTTTGCTAAGTTGTTTAGGGTGTGGTTAGGGTTAAATGGTTTGAGTAAGGGTAATGGGTTGGGGTTTATTTAGGTTGATAGGGCTAAGTTTTTTCTAAGGTGTGTTAAGTTTTAGGGTTAGGTCAAGTAGGTTGGGGTTGGATTATAGGTAAGGTTAGGGTTAGATTAATGATTAGGTAAGGGTAATGGGTTGATAAGTTATTATAGGTTGTAAGAAGTGGAATGGCCAAGGTGAAATAGGTGGGTAGTAGTGATAGGGGAATAGGTCAAGTATCAAAAAGGTAGGGTAGATAGGCCTAATAACAATAACTGAGCCTATCATTTGGTTTGGTACAAGCTTAGGAGTAGATCTAGATGCATGACCATGTGTCACATATCTTCCTTATGCTTCTCAAGAAGATGACTACAGATGATTGGGAACACATGGAAGAGGTAGAGATAGAGTGATGAGGCACTACCAACATGTGTATACAGATGCATTGATGATATTAACACTCATTGAGATATGGGATCCTTCTATTAATACCTTCTTTTTATTGATTAGGGAGATGATTATTCTCCCAAAGGATGTGTATAAGATCACTCAACTCCCATTACATGGTGTGGTGATATACCAGATAGAGCAGGAAGAATGGGATGAGTATGTTGAGTATCTATATGAATATGATATTAAATAGGTCTGGTGGCATTCTCAAGGGTTTATCTATACAAGGTTATATGAGAGAGCTCTAGGGGAGAGGAGATTGATGATGATGTTGATGATTGTTATTACATGCTTTGGGCTCATGAATTTGAGTAGCAAGAGGTTTCCTTATGTATTGCTAAGTGTATTAGTGAAGTTTTTCCTTTCAAGGATAGTGTTTGGTTAGGTCTCAATTTTGCTAGTTTAGATTTATAGGGAGATATGGGGATTTAGACACCATAGGAAATATGGTATCAACATGGGCATGGTTCTTCATTGGTGGGATTATGAGCACATCCAATTTTTTAGACTGATGGGATTCTTGTGGGAAAGTATACATAGATCAAGTTCCCTATCAGATTCATGAAATAGAGATATGATGTGGCTATGTCATGGGCAAGAGGTGAAGTAGATGATGTCGATTGGTTCAAAGGTACCCTAGGTGTATTGGTAGATGGGGACATCACTTGGAGGCCATATCTATAATTTCTCATCTATTGAAGATATAGGAGGTAGACCCTTGCTATGTAGAGTTATAGGTGGATAGTTAGCCACTAAAAGGGTGAGGTTGAGTTGATTCCATTCGATTGGGTGTGGTGCTAGTTTGGCTTATTATAAGGTGTAGTACATCCAAATACATGGTACAAGAGGTATGATTCCTAGGTTTAGTTACTAGTGCCTCAACCTACCTTGATAGTCTTAGATGGTGGTTTTGAGGAGCTTCTTGTTAGGGGCCTTATGGGTGATGTAGGGTACATAGATGGTTATATGGCTTGGTACCGGTTGATCTATGTAGTGTCAGATGTGGGTAGAGATGATAGATGGGAGGGGTTGATGTATGTAGATCTACCCAGTAAGGATGGTTAGGTAGTGGAAACATTGGCTTCAACCCAAGCTCAAACACAAGTGTTATAAAGATAAGTGGACACACTATATGGGTAGATCATTATATTGTAAGGTGAGCTTGCCACTATTATAGGTGAGAGAGACCAGGAACATGCATCTCTAGGTATAGTTACACATAAGAAGAACCTAATAAGATAGAGGGTTGGAGCAAGTGTAACAATAGAAGGGCTACTAGGGATAGTTTCATAGTCATGGTACCTAGCCACCATAGAGGAGCTCAGATATTATGAGGTGATAGTACTAAACTAGTTACCCCAAATCATGAGATATGTACAGTATAAAGCTAGTTTGGTTGCTTAGCCCTTGATAGCTACTCTAGGTTATTGGGATATTATAGTGGGTTAGGTAGGGTTCCCAAGGGGACCACCACCAGGTACAAGTGTAGGCATAGATGAGGTGAACGGTAGCGGTGTAGGCCTGTGGTGATGTTTAGATGCACTATAATGATGTACTATTTTGATATCAACCTACACATCAATATAATGAGATGTATATGTTTTTGAGAAAGGTAATACATTATTACATGTATTATTTTTCATGATTTGATGTATATGATGTATGGTTTTTGATGCTGTATATTATAGATGATTATGGTTCATGTGGTGATCATGTTTATGATTGTGGTTATGGCTTATAGTTCTTGACTTGTCATTTATGATGTTAGTGCTCCAGTTAGTATCTTATGCATGCAATGCAAGAAATATAGTTATGAGGTTGTGATTTTATTCATGGATATGATGGGATGTGTATGTTACATGATAATGTAATGGATTTATTTATGGTCATATCGGTGGAATGGTAAATGGTATATGCTATGATGTCTTGCTCATTGATTTATTTTATGATTATATTAGTGTAGTGATATGCTTATAGGCTCATATTATGTGATAATTGTAAATGGATTGGTTGATGTTTATGGTGTATTATGATATGCTTACATTGTGTTTGGCACATAAGGAGATATATGGTGTTGCTTGTTAACACAGTTGATAATGTTCATGCTTTTGATGTGATGTTTTTTATTCATGATCATATAGGTAAAATTTGAATATGATTAAAGATGAAAATACATGAAGTAAGCAGGTAACAAACTAAATGTGTAGGAAAGCAATAAGAATCATGAGAATTATAACCACATGAACTAATATAAGATAATAAAAAGGAACATGATACATATTCATTGGTAAGGATTGACACAAAACCCAAAGTTGGATTGCCCTAGTGAAGATAATCCTTTTAGATGATTTGCATTAGCATGCTTAGGCTGATAAATAGGTATCTTCATCACATTGTGTTAATTA
The DNA here is from genome assembly GCA_037957365.1 of Torreya grandis. Classification (NCBI taxonomy): domain Eukaryota; kingdom Viridiplantae; phylum Streptophyta; class Pinopsida; order Cupressales; family Taxaceae; genus Torreya; species Torreya grandis. The sequence continues at coordinate 235,778 of JARHVA010008707.1, read as the reverse complement.
AGCTCATAGTCTCATGCATATGATATGTGAAGGGAGAATGGGTGAAACTAGAACCATTAGTAAAACTAACATGCCTTTTTTTATAGGTTTCTAAAGAGATAGTATAAACAAGTCTATGTTCATATATAAAGTGTAGACTGATCAATGTGGGAAGTCTACTAAGGAGATCTAATTGTGGATTTCCAAGATTATTACTTTTATGAGAGCTGATTACAACTTTATAAATGCTTTTATTTTTTCTTGGGGGTTTTGATATTTTGGATTTACTTTAGGATTGGGGAAGTTGATTGATGCAAGAAGCTTCCAAGATATTTCTATCTTTGGAAAATGCTTTACTTATCCATAATTTAAGGGAGTGGTCTAAGTTTATGTGTATAATTCAAATGATTTTTAAGATATCCTTTAAGGGAGTAGTCCACCTTACATTTGGTAAATTTAGATAGTTTTTCAATATCTACCCTTCAAGGGAGTAGTATATGAATGGTAGTAATTACCCATATTTGGTTTATGAATTTTGATATTATTTTTACTTGACATATTGCTTATACATGCTAAAGGGGTTACCTTTATAAAGGTAAAAATAGGTTGACACGAAGGTCTAGTCAGTGGTAAAGGGGTATAGGTGACAACAACCATAAGAAATGATCTTAAAAAGATGTGAAGTAATCTGATAATCAAGCCATAGATAGAGCCATGGTACCCATATTACAAGATTAGGTTATGATTGTGATGAATAATCACATGATTTAGTTGTAGTTAGTTTCCCCTAAAAAGAAGGAAGTGAATGTGGTTATAGGGGATGAGCTTAAGTTAGATAAATGATGATTATGATCTTTATTTAAAAATAAAAGGGATGTAAATGTAAAGCATTGAGAGGCTCAAGTTATAGTTTTCCTTGAAGAGAGGACAAATGATAAGATCTTGATCCATACTTATGGGTTATGATGTAGGATCCAAGCCAATTGAAAGATAATTTGCCTCTTTTGCTTCTCACTATATTAGTTACATGTTCATTTTCCTCTAGAAAAATATCTCCAATATTAAATTATTAGAATCTAAGGTATTTATTATAGGCACATTTGCTTTATTCTTGATAGACATGGAGATGGGAAAGGGTGGACAAATGATGCTCATCAAGTACCTCAACTTGAGCAAAACATTCCTGATGATAGTGATTTTTCAAAATAAGATCATACAAAGATATGTAAAGAGAAGGTATTTGGACTTTACGAAGCAATACAGCCTTAGCTCCAAATATGTGATAAAAATGTGTAGCATGTGTAGGGGTTCAAATGCTAGTATGATATGTCCATAAGGTAAAAGGGATGTGTTAGTGACAATCTTGATATGAGGCATTAAACATTTTGGTAAGCATGTTGTTAAGGGTTTTGTTAAAGGCTTCAGCTCATCCTTTTTCTTGTGGGTGATAAGGTGATGAAAATCTAAGTTTAATACCAAATACATCACAAAGGCCATAGACTTTGTTTTTTATGTTTTTTCCATTCTATGTGATGATCTTATGGGGAGCACTGAAATGACAAATGATATGGTGGATTATAAATTTGATAATATTTTTAGATTTTATCAAGATAAGAGGAATATCCTACACCCATTTGGTAAAATATTCAGTTGTGGTAATGATATAATGATGTCATTATGAAGAGAGGGGGTTGATTTCACCAATAAGGTCTAGACTCCATTATGAAAAGGGCAAAAAGTCCATAGAAATGTGAAGAATATTACTAGGTGTGTGATGTAAATTAGCATGTTGTTAACACTTGGCACACTTTTTCACATAATCACAATATTATTGGTTAAGGGTGGGAGAGTAATAACCCAGGTGGAGGATTTGCTTAGCCATAGTGAGTCCACTAAAGTGTCCCCCATATATACCCTCATGTGTCTCCTTGATAGCATGAGAAGCTTTTGGACCATAAAGGTAACAAAATAGGAGGTCATGAAAACAAAATTTGTAAAGTATTCCCCCCATAATGGTGTAATGGGAGGTGCTCTAAATAAATTCATGATGGACATTCCTAGAGATCCCTAGAGAGGCTAGAGGAAACTATGTTAAGGTGAAGGTAGTTGAAGGTTTATTGATACCAAATATCAATTAGAATCTCTTCCACATTAAAGATGGTTGGTGTATCTGATTTGGTGTAGGAAGGTTCAGTGAGTTGATGGATAATGACTGATAGTTTGGATTCTAAGGGTGTCGATAGGATTTAAGAGGTAAGAGAAGCCATGGTATCAGCAAACTTGTTGGTAAATCATGTGGTGGTTTGAATATGGTAGTAATTGAACAATGCTAGATGTTTTGTAACTAGTTACATGTACCACTAAAAAATCTCATTCTTACATTGGTAAATGACATTGAATTGGTTAACCATAAGTTGGGAGTCACTAAATATATTTATTTTTATAACTCCTAAGGCTAAGGTAGCATGGAGACCTATTACTAGGAATTCATAATCTACAACATTATTAGTACATTCAAAGTCAAGTTTAAAATATAAAGGAAGTGGTTGGTTGATAAGGGGGATAATGATGATACTAGCCCCCCCCCCAACCCCACTAACATTTGAAACCATTAGAAAACATGGTGACTTGATTGGTAAAACCTACTTGACATAGACTTACAATTGACTCATCTAGAAATTTAAGAGGATGAGTTTGGTTGTCTATTAGAGGTGCATTAGCCAATTGGTTGGTAATTACTTGCCCATTAGTCAACTTTTACTAGAGAAACTCCAAGTCAAACATAGCTAAAAGCTTGATTAACTTGGCTATATGCTAGTTTTGGCATGGTTTGGAGTGCATGTACTTGAGTGGGTTAGTATTAATTATGACAAAATTTATATGGTTAAGAAGGTAGTGGCAAAGTTTGGTGGCTACAAAGACTAGATCCAAGCACATTGTCTTGATATATGTGTACCAAGTCTCATACTCAACAAGTGTGCAGCTAATGTAATAGATGGATTTATCTTTGTGTTTTTAATCTCGATGGGCAATCATCACCCCTAGGAAATGGTTAGTGGTATAAATATAAAGGTACAAAGGTTGATCATCTTTAGGAGGTATAAAGACAGGTTGAGATAGAAGGTACTCTTTGAGTGCATCAAAGGCCTTTTGACAATCAACATTCCACTTGAAAGAGATGTCTTTTTTCAAGAGGTGGTGGAAGGGTTGACACTAATAAGAGATCTAGGAGATGAAGTGGTGAATATATTGGATCTTCCCCTAAAATCTATGGAGTTGATTAAGATTTGTTAGAGGTAGAATCTCAATGATGGTTTTAATTTTGGCTAGATCAACCTTGATTCCTTGAAGGGAAATGATGAATCCTAGAAGTTTTCCTAAAAAGACCCCAAAAATACATTTCTTTGGATTGAGGTGGACATGATAATGTATAAGTTTCTCAAAGATAATATTTATAATAGTTTAGTGGTCTTTATGAAGTTTGGACTTCTCAAGAAGGTCATCCACATAGTCTTTGATGATTATATGGATAAGGTCATCAAAAATATAGGTCATAACACATTGGTAGGTTGAAATAGTATTATTAACACCAAAGGGCATGAATCTATAATATAAAGTACCCCATGGGATGATAAAGGCAATTTCATACTGATCTTCATGGGCAATCAAAATATGATTATAACTCAATAATCCATCCATGAGAGACAACATCTTATGGCATATCATAAGATCAACAAGTTGGTCAATGCCAGGTAGAGGAAATTCATCCTTTGGGTAGGTAAGGTTGAGGTCATGAAAGTCCACATTGATACATATTCCCCTATGGCTTTAATGATAGGAATGATGTTTGAAACCCACTGAGGATAATTAATGGGTTGAGTGAAGTTGATAGAAAGAAGGAATTAGAGTTCTTCTTTAACAAGGAGAGATATGCTAAGATGTATTTGTGGAGTTTTTGTTTGACTAGCTTAGCATCAAAATGGGTCACATTGTTGTGGGTGGCAATAGGTAGGTCAATATTAGGCATATTAGCATGACCTAGTGAATGCAATACTATGGTCCTAGAGGAAGTAGATAAGTCTTGTAGTTCCTTAGGGGTGAGAGTTTGGCCTGGTTTGACAATATGGGGGTTGTTTGGAGTGCCTATGTTAATTTTTGTGGTGGTTTAATTTAGCATTTTTGAGGCATCTAGATGTAAATATTTATGGATGGAAGAACCAGGTGCACCAAGATAGGTGAGAATAAAATCATCATCCTGACACTGAATAGTGTAAATGGTAGGAAAATATTCTCCTACTAGTTTAGGATAGATTAAAGGGATAAAAATGGGTTTCCTTTCCTATTGATAAGTCATGGGGTTGAAGTTAATCATGTTGATGAAAAAAATGTTATGTGGGATGATGTCCTCATCCTCACACTTAGGTTGAGGGGTTTTTAGTGAGGAAGGGGTCTCTTCTTAAAAAATGATAGTGTTAGGTTGCATGGATTTATTCTTATTAGGTAGAATAAATCCAAGGCCATGTTTCTCATAAGGCTTTCAAGTCACAATTGAGGTCAAAATTTGTGGTCCATGCTCGTATCACCCTAATTTAAATCCTTTTCAGGCACACCTATGAAGGTATAGTTTGGTGAAGTCAGGGTTATCCAAGTAAGAAAAGGTGGAGGTGAATGGTTGAGGTGAAGAGGGTATGGCAATAATGTTAAGTGGTTTGTTAATTCCCACATAGTTAAAGTGGGTTTTACAATTGGGAGGCCCAAAAGGAACAATGGCTCTAATGTTGGGATTGTAATCTAGCTGATTGTTAAGCTTCCATATTCTTCAAGAGTTTAGAATGCATAAAAGGTAAGGAGATGGTATTCTCTAAGGGTGAGGAATTTTAAGGTAGGATATAAGGGATTAGAGATGGGTATTTGGTATACAAGAATAGATGAATTGATAGGTGCCTCAATGGAAGGAGAAGTAATGGATTTGGCTTCCTTGGTTGAGGGTTTAGTGGTGGATGTGTGTGGTGCTTTAGATGAAGGTAAAAGAACATCATTAGATCAATAGGTCATATTACATGCTTCAAAATGGCTAGGGTCATATTGTATGGTAAAAACATGACCTTCATGTTAAAACTTGACACAGTGATGGAGAGGGAAGGTACATAACCCAAGGCATAGATCCAAGGTCTCCCTAGTAAAACATTATACTAAAATTCACCTTCAACCACATACAAGATTTTTGGGAGCATGTGAGGTCCTAGATGAATGTGAAGGATGATGGTTCCCAAGATGGTGGTCATAGTGTCATTAAAATACCTAAGGATGGTTGAGGTTTTAGACATGAGATTGTTTGGTAGCTTGAGTTGGTCATAGGCATGGGAGGAGAGGATGTTGATATGGGTTCCCCCATTGATCATAACCTATTTGATGTGTGTTTAGCTGATATGGGTAGTAATAAAAAATATGGATATAAGTCCTTGAGATAGATAGAATGTATCTATAAGTCTTTTAAGGTAATAAGGGTGGATATTTGGAGAGTGCCTACGAAGGCCTCTATAGGTTGGGAATCCCTTGGACTAAATTCAATGGCTTACATAGCCTTGATCATGTCTTTTTGATGGTGAGGTGAGGTGGAAATGATCTCATATAGGCTCATCTTATCTAGGGTTTGGTGAATTTGTTTAAGAATGACCCTCTTGATGGATTTAGAGGGGTTAGCCTTTGAGGTGCCTGGGATGGTAACTTTGGGTGTAATTGCAGATGTGGACATTTGGATCTAGTTTGGTTTAGAGTGAGTTGGTGGGTATGTATATGGAATGGACACTTTAGCCTTCCGTTTATCCTTTTTTTGTGATCATGTGACCACATTAATGGTATGGATATAGGGGCAAGGTAAGATATGAGGTTAGGTAGATTTTCCACAACTCTAAGGTGAGAGGCGGGGATTAGGAATGTGTTGGTAACTAGCTATTGGGTGTATTAGTAGAGGAATGGATGGACTTTTATCTAATAAAATATCATCTTCATCATATATTTATTGGATAATGGCTTAGAGAGCTTTGAATTTCTTTATGTCATGCCCAAGTGTCTTATGATAAGAGTAGATTTGATGGTCATTCTACTAGGCCCTCTTCAAAATAAGAGGATTGAAAGGTTTGATAGGAGGTAATGTGGGGTAAGAGGTTTCAAATAATATTTGAAGAATGGTCGTATAGAATTATTATATAGGTAAAAAAGGTTTAAGGATCATGGTTTGGGTTTATAATATAGGCATGTTGGTGGCAATATGTTTGGTGAGAGATGGTTTAGGTAAGGTGGTGGTTTTGGTTGATGAATTTGGTTTGGGTATATTGGTAGCTGGGGTTACTGAGTTTGATGGTCTGACTATTGGGAATCTAAGAATGACTAACACACCAAATAATAAGGGGATGGTGTAATCAATGATAATGGGTGACATATGTTAAAAGAGGGTTTTTAAGTGAAGTGGAAGGGTGAGTCACTAAGATAAAGGGCAAAGTAGATGGAGGTAGAGTCTTAGTCATGTGTCCATTTAATTTTTTCATCCCCTTCATTGTTATGGGTTGAGACATGGGTATAGGCTTTGGTAGGGTTAATTCTACTTTTAAGGATGGGTGAACCAAACTCTAAGCAGGGAAGGCACCAATAGTTTTGAAAGGTTTGGTCATTAATGTGGTCATTGGAGAGGTGGTTGTGTTATTTGATTGAGATGGTGAGGGGTTGGTATAAGTTCTTATTTTTTCTAAAAGGTGGTAGAGAAATGATGGATTGGTTGGTTAGAGGTGTGTTGGAAGGTTTAGTTTTTTTGATGTAATGAAGTCTTAGGTGTTTCCCAAAAGTGTTTTGATCCATATCTAGTTTTATAGCCATACCTAACTTTAGAATGCATTCAAAAAAAGGTTTGTATATTGTTCTAGCCTCCTGGGTAGTGGGTGCTGAGGAGACACCTATGGGTTGAGGAGGAGGCTTGATATCCCTATTTATTTCCTTAAGCAAGGGAGGTAAGATTGAGCTGGGTGGCCTCTTCATGAGGAGTGTTTGTGAAAATGTTTCTCTGATGGGCATAATGTCCATAGTTATGTCTTGGTATATAGTTAGAGGAGATGGTGGGCTAGGAATTGTTATCTGTTCAGGTTATCTATCAAAAGGGGTTATTGACGATCTCAAAGACTTTATGAATGAATCTAAGGAAAAGGAAACCTCCTTAGTTTGGGCCACTAAAGGAAGGGAAAGTGAATCCACCACCTTGATAGATGAATTGGGGGACAAATGGATAGGGTCAATGATAGGTGTATTAAGGACCATATTGACCATGTGGGCATCATCAAAATAATCAGCTCATGTGTCTTTAGCTTTGAAAAGGGCATGGTTAGAAAAATGTTTCTTAAAGATGTCAAGATTTTAATTTTGAGGTGCATTTAGATTATCCAGCATGAGTTCCCCTTTATCAAAAGACTTTGAAAAACATTATTGAAAGTATTACATTAGTTGATGTCATGTCCAATACCCAATGAAGAGTATAGAGGTCATTCTCTTTATACAAAACAAGTACCAGATGATAAAACTAAAACTATTGGGGAGGTTTGATGGGTGTAAGTTGTATAATGTTAGATTTTAGTAACTTATTTAGAATCAAGGTGTAATATTCTCTAGGTGGAATTAATTATTTTTGGTTGTTTAAATTTGGGTTCTAGGTGTTTTGGTTGGAGGCAATGGGAGAATTTTGTTGATTGACATTAGGTGGAGGGGCAATTTTTTGGATGATGACATTCTCGGTTCCACTGGTCTTAGTTATCATATTGGCTTGGTTTCTTGGTTTGGAAGAAGAGGTTTCATTAGTCTTGAAGGTAGATTTATTATTTTATAACTTTAATTTACCCTCATATATGGATCAATTTTATAGTTTACGTGCCATGGTAAAAGCTTCATCAAAATTTATAAATATTTAGACATGTAGTGTAGATGATATATGTTTGGTATAAGCTCGAGTGAAAATATCTAAAATTTTGGGTTGAGGAAAGGAGAATTAAAGTTTGATTAATCAATCTTCTCTAATGGGTCATGAAATCAACAACAAACCCATCATCAAATTGCATAATAGAATAAAGGTCACTGATAAATACCTTCTTGGAAATGTTAATGGAAAAGTGATCTAAGAATGATTTTTCTAGTTGGGTGAAAAAAAGGTAGAATTCTTGATGAGGTAACTATACCAATCGAGGGCTAGGTAGGATAAAGACATGGGGAAGGTTTGAAGGAGAAGGACATCATCATAAGTAATAATGTAGCATACATGCTTGAATCCCTAAGGAGTTGTTGGGGATCTTCCTTGCTCTAAAATCTAGTAAATTTTAGAAGCTCCCATTTATAAGGGTAAGGTTTGATGGGCACAAAAGGATGAATAGGTTCATTACAAATTTTATGATAGGATAGGATGTTATGAGCCCTTGTAATGGATGACTCAAGGTTAGTCATCTTGTCCATGATAATTTTCATTAGGTCAGTTTAAGGTGGTGCACCAAAAGGATTGTAAGGCTGATATTGTGTTTGTGGTTGGGAAACATATTGTTAAGTGTTTAGTGGTTGAAAGGTTACCACACATTGTAATGTGGATGATAGAGGTTGGGTAGGGTAGGTGGATGATGGTGGGTTGGTAGTGGGTACATAACCTTGTGGGTTAGGGATGTATCATAGATTGGGTGCAGTGGGTAACTATTGAGGAGTCCCTATGGTTTGGGCATGTGTGGTAGTTGGGTTGGCAACAGGAGGGGAGGTAGTAGCCTTTGTGCTAATGGTGGTGAAGTAGAAGGGATATATACCCCTAAGTTTGGAAAATGGGTATTGATCGATGGGTTAGGTTTGATAGATGGGAGTTTGGTAATGCTAGTGGTGGGTTCTCCAATAGCAAGTGGAATATGATGGGTTAATGGTTGGGTTATGTCCAATGTAGAGGAGTCACTAGTAGAGGTAGAACGTGTAAGGGCAGGAGTTGGTTGGATAGGTTGGTTTTCAATTATGGTGTGAAATGGGTGAGTAGATGAAGATGCTTGGGTGGTCAAAGGTTGGGTGTGATCATGGAAATACGGATACCCTTCATAAGGTGGGATAACATTCCATAAGGAAGATCCTAAGGTGGAGTTGAAATTGAGATATGGTGAGGGGAGGTATTAAGATAGTTCTAAAGGGAAACTAGATTGTTGTCTAAAAAGGTGGTAAAATCCATGTCTCCTTGGCGAAATATCGAAATAAAAATATGGATTCCAAATGGATGAGGTGAATATTCTACCTTAGAAATGTACTCCATAGATGAGGAGGTAAAAGAGGTCAATTTAAGTGATGGGTTATGCTCCACTAGGTCTCTTCATTGTTGGTGAGTGACAACCATACAAGAAAAAGGGGAAAGAAAACATGAACAATCTCACCACTTAAAAACTAATAATAAAATAAAATGATCAAGGAAATCAAGACACACATTATGAATTACATTAATCCTAGAGGTTAGTTTTAGTCTTGCTTTTGGCTTATGCCTTACTTTATGAGAATGTGTGACAAAAGTTGGATTATAGATCAAGTACTATAGAAGTATTCTATGGTTAGTTTAAAGTTATTTAGGTGCTTAAAAAAATCTATATTAGAATCAATACATGGCTTGGTATTAGGGCTTACCCCCTCACTTCACAATCCCACATTGATAAGAGTGTTAGGTGCTTAGCTAATATATATTGATATACAGAGTTTATACTCAACTAGAGATCTGAGTTGGTTCTCCCCTTGGTAATGACCTCCAATTAGGATTGCCAGGAATGGGTAAGGTGACCACTAGGTGATGAAATCTTAGTTAGGACTTATCTCAAATTATTTTGATGTTTGATTGATGAAAGTGGTTTGGCTAATGTGTGTAATAAAGGTGATGCTACAATAATATTATTGTGATTTAATTCAAATTGAACTAAATTTAAAGGAAAGTAATGGATGTAGTTGATTTTAAATCCGAAATAAATTTAAATTTTAGTTATGAGCATAGATAGAGAGAGGATTATATAGATGAAAAGAAAATGTGAGTAAAGACTCTAGGTCTCACCAGGCATGATAAAATGTTTCATGTAAAGTTTCACTTAAGTTATAAAGAAGAGAGAAAAAAAACTCAACATGGCTATGGTTGAAAATATTATTTTATTTTAAATACGATGAATTAGAAGATTTTGAAGAGCTCCTTTTTCGTTTGGGAGGAAGAACTCTAGATAAGAAAGCACTAATGCAAATTTGTTTGTTAGACAAATAGTTCGGTGGATTTCCTAGCAATAGCTAGATCTCAGAAGTGAGGTCTTCCTTAGGGGTTGTTAATCCACATGTTTTAAATATTCAATTTCACAAAACTAAAAGGATGGTACTTGTATTAATTAAATAAGATTAATAAAACCAAACACATGAATTTTTATTTAATAAAATAGACTAGAAATGATCAAATTAATTTAGTACTAGTGATAGGGGATTGGAGTATGATTTAGAAAATTTGAAAGAGGTCTATGAGTGGTTAGAGACATAGAAAACTAGATTTTATTGGGTGTTGGTGGTTAAAAATAGGTTATTGGTTTTTGATGCCACAGGTGACTATCAATGGTTGGGGTTACCATCGATGGTTATGTATGATCATTGGTGGTTTGGGTTTGACCATCAGTGGTTTACTATGGAATTATAGGTTTAATAAAAAAATGAATGGTGAGATCCCATTGATGGATTCTGAGAGTTGGGAAAGGGTTGGTTTGATTCCAAAATGGAATTAAAGCACATAAATATTGACAAACAAGTACTTATCTTACCATAATTTGGTTAGGTGTGTGGTTGAAGTAGTTATCCAATTAGTAGAATCTAGCTTGATTATAACATAGTAACGATACCTAACAGCTTGTTTGAGAGGTGACAATAAGTTGGATCTTGATAAGATGGTTGATAATGCTTGATAATGTTGATGACATTGACTGACCTAATTGACCTATAAAAGAAAACTCCTAAATTCCTAAACTCTTGATAATTATTGTAGATGGATTTAACCTCCCAATACTCTCTCTCTCTTATAGGCACAATAAATATGTGGAATTTATTGTGTAACTAGTCCATCTAAATATAAGTTATCCATGCAAAGGTTGACAACTAGTATTAGACAAGTTACTTTTAGAAAAGCAACACAGTGGTTTGTATGTTGTTTGTTAAGAGGTGAATCTTAACCATCAATGGTCAGGGGTTCCCAAGGCTGACCATTAATGGGCACCCTAACTGTTGATCATTAGGGTCTATAATAAAATGGTCTTGAAGGTTAAGTTCACTCATCTTGGTGAAACTAGGTGCAAATGAGTTTGGTGAGGCTAGATAGGTATATGTTGGTCTCTAAGGGGTCCTAAGTAGGACTAGGGGGATTTTTGACATTTAAAAATGTAGATATACATATTTTTTCTATCTAAACTCCATTTCATTGACCTCTATCAAAGCTACCTCCTTTGTCCCTTCTAGCACTATAACCATTAAAGTAATGAAAAAAGAAGGCATCTAGGAAGGTACAATTAGTCATGGCCACCCCACACTTTCACATTTAATCCACTCACATTACCCTTCCCATTTCATTCAACACATCCATAGAATACACCATTATGGCAATTTACATCAAAGGTAGGAGGGATAAGCCCTAAATTGTCATAGTCTATCTAGTCCCTTAGTTTAGAGGAGTGGATTGGTATAAGACCATTTGGCCCTCTTTATTTGGCATCCTTCTAAAATCATAAAAATAAAACCAATATTAAAAAGGGTTGAGGAATAAGTTTTAGTTAAAACCTCAAGATAAATAAATGTAACATAGGTGGACATTCCCCTTAGGATATGGATTTTAAAAGCAAGACCTCTGAATTGTTTAGATTCAATATTGTTGAGCTACCTTCTATTACCAATCTATTTGGTAATCCACCTAGGAGTATAAAAAGGGTAAAGAAAAGGAAGATAGAACATGACAAGGGTATAGAATTAATTTTTGATGAGAGACAAGAATTCTTATACCTCACCAAGAGGTAAAATAGGTAGCCTAGGTAATCCTTTTATGTTGAGAATTTTTTAGACTCGACTGAAGTACATAAAAAGGCCATGGTATCCACTCATGAGGGTACACAAATGGTGAGACAAGAACTAGAGGCCAAAGTAGGGTAACTGAGAGAGTAGTCTAAGACTATGCACATCCCAATAGGCATAGATGCAAAGTTTTAAGATAATACCTCTAGATGCTAAATTCTTTAGAGGATCTAGAATTGATGTGGGTTGAATTAGCCCCACATGTCAATAAAAATAATGAATTGTTTAATTCTTTGTTCAATGATAGTAATAAATATAAGATGCTAGTTACCTATATAGGTAATAAGGATTACATCAATTTAAACCTTATGCACCACTTGAGGCATCTAATATCCTTAACTTGGTTACCATTAGAATCAAGGAAGCTTAGTAATGGTTGTATTTAGTTGGGGATTTAATCCCCAGATATCAAGCACATGAGACCCAAATTATCCAAATTTTGAATGATCTAAAATATCTAAATTGAAGGACATCATGAGTAAATTGATCAACAAGATCAATTTTGATCAACTCATATAAGAGGTGATAGGTAACTTCAAGTAGAGTTTGAAGGGCCTAACATTAGAGGAGATATAATCGAAATTGAGTACCACTTGAAGTAAATTCATCAAGGTGAAGAATTTGAAGAATAAATTTTAGAAGTCTAAATAATAACATGCAAAGCTGCTTATTCAAGTTAACAAGATCCATTGACCACCTCTAATAAATTTGGACATCATACAATAATAACATGACACTATAGACAAGTGTTACTAGGAGATAAAAGTGAAGAAGAAGTAATCTCAAGTTGTTTTTGATTATATAATGTGGCAGACTAGGGGCTAAACCCTTATAGAAGTAGAGGAACTATGAAGGCAATAAACATAAAATATGCCTTATGATAGGAACGACACTAATAGTGTACCAACAGACACAACAAACTAAAATAAAACAAGAATAGCAAAAATGAGAGATAGAGAAATATTTCTTTACATAACCATAGATTTGATGAGGTCATTCAATTTCTTTGTGTTCTCTACATTGACAATAAAAGTAGTATTGCCCAATTCTTCTAGTATTGACATGTTCAAGAGAATAAAATTTTGGAGCCCAGTGGTAAAGTTCTACTCTAATTTCTAGATGCGATCCTTTAGGGCAGCAATTTCATCTTTTAAACCAATCTTGGTTTCAATTTCCTCATCAGCTTCCTCCACATACATTTTTCTCTATTTGTCAGTATTTTCTACAATGTCAGCACCATCCTCTACAGTAGCCTCAAATTCTTTTCTCCTACTTACCTTCAGTATCCTCAGAGATTTATTAAACTTTTAATTCCTTGTACTCTTCCTCCTAGGTGGCTTCATTCGAGGTGCTCTCTAAATAGTCAATAAGCCTAGCCTTGGGAGCATGTTCGCCAGCAATCTGCCTCAACTGTTGAACTCCTGAGGAGAGGCCCTCCTTACTAACCTTAGTGGACATATGGTATTGACCACCTTGACCCCGAGTAGTCCTACCAATATTTTTATGGGTCCCCATAGTGGTACCCCCAATAGTCTCTTCACAAGCATAAAACTTCCTTTTCTTGCCCTTCATGCATCACAAATAGAGCCAAGGATGTCAACGGGGGTCTCCTCAAGAGTAGAAAAGGATACTTCTTTAGTTTTGGTAGATATAGGGGAAAGACAAGGCTCATTAATAGCATCACCAATTAAAGAGTTAGAATAAATATCCCCGCTATCATTTCTAATAGTCTTGGACAGCTAAAGGGCATGGTGGAAATTATAAAAATAGAAAATGAGGCCCTAATGGAGGGGGATAGGATTCATATTAGGTTTTTTTGATAATTTTGCTCTCACCCTAAGGACAGAATGTTCTATGGAGGAGAGAAAATAAAAGGGAAAATTGATGAGAGAATTACACCTAAAATGATTTAAAAGGGGGAGATGATAATTATAAAACTTATTAAATCATCCTTATAGCATGAAATACTTCATGAAGATGAATAACACTCCATCCCATGGCTCGAGTAATTTATCTTTGTCAAATCCTCCTTGGTAAGGAGAAATTTCTTCACCTTCTCCTAGAAATAGCTTCTAGTTGAAGAGGTCTATGGTTTTTCCTTTCCTTTATAGCTTCATCCCCTACGTGGACATGCCTTTAGCCATAGCTATCAACTTTTCAAAAATCTCAAAGCTAATTCCTCCAATAGTGACTCACTAGTTTAACCAAGACCTCATGAATTGCTCAGATAGGTTCTCATCAAACCCATTCAGCCTCTCTAAATAGGGAATAATCCCACCCTCTTTATAGTAATGCTAGACCACTAGGTTATCTTTGAATTCATAGCAAGAGACTAGTTTTGTGTAAATTTTGTTACCCCCCATTTTGGATTTATAGACTAGACTAGGAGAATTCCCAATTTTAACCTTTGTAGTTAAAGTGGCTTCAAGCCCTTATTTCTAGATGTGCATAATGATAATGAGGTAGCACATAATCTGGGGTATCATACTAAGATAATATTTATTTCTCCCATGCTTAAAAACCATTTCTAGGTGATCTTCATAATGAAGTCCACTCACCTTAACACATTGGTACAATAAATTGGAAATGATTATCAAAAGAGTACAATAAGCACCAATCTCTAAGATCCACATCCCCACTCTCCAAATGGACTGACTAATAGAGCTATCCATCTAATATGTTTGACTCATCCTTAACAAGTCATCTCCTTTCAGACAATATACCTAATGTTTAAAGGGATATGATCTATTTGGTGCCAACATTGCCAATTTGAAAATTGTTGGCCGAAATTGGCACAGGCATTAACAACACTATTTCCCTCTATAAATATGTGAAATATCAACTCTGGTAAGCTTTTGTAGAAGAAACTGAATATCCCTAATGATATCTTTTAACTTAATTCCCACAT
This sequence comes from Torreya grandis, assembly GCA_037957365.1. Taxonomy (NCBI): domain Eukaryota; kingdom Viridiplantae; phylum Streptophyta; class Pinopsida; order Cupressales; family Taxaceae; genus Torreya; species Torreya grandis. The sequence continues at coordinate 220,774 of JARHVA010008707.1, read as the reverse complement.
TTGGTGCTTTATTAACTACATTTATGACCATTTTAGAGTCCCCTTGGATACTCAAATTCCTTATACCTAGGTATATAGCCAATTTTATCCCCTGTAGGAGAACCATTACTACAACATAGTTATTACTCTAGTAGCCTATTCCACTAGCATAGATAGCAATCACTCACCCTTTGACATTTCTTATAATCCCTCCTCCACTGCCTTTACCATTAGACTTGGAGGCCCCATCAAAGTTAAGTTTCATCTAGTTAGGCTTTGGGGGAATCCATTTAGTATTAAGTCTCTATAGAATTTTGGAATTATTATAAGTAGGAATATGGTTTAGAACCTTCCATTTAGCCATAATTTGTTCTTCTTCTTGAGTTAGAGGTTTCTCCACAGTACGAATATGAGCAATGGTGAGACTTTCCAAAAGAGTCTTAACAAAAGAATGAAACACCTAAGAAGCATTTCTAGTAGTATCCTTGAAAATTTTATGGTTTCACTCTTTCCATAAAATCCAACTCAAATAAGCTTGAGTTTGATTCCATAATTCCATGAGCCAAGGATGAGAAAAGATAGGATTCCAGCTGAAGATGACTTCCTTAAGGTCAGAGTTACAAACCCACTCAATACCAAAATTATTTAGGATTATGCCCCAGAGTTCCCAGGAAAAATCACAATGTATGAAAAGGTGAGAAACTATTTCCTCTTTTGAACATCATTATTAGCATCTTTTGACTAGGGTAAACCCTCTCTTCTAAAGGTTGTCTTGGGTTAAGATTTTGTTATGAGCAGTAGCCCACCAAAACATGTTGATTTTTGGTATAAGTTTATAGTTCCAAACCTTTTTCCATATCTCTTTATTCTAAGCCTAAGGAATTAGTAATTGATAAGCAAACTTGACAAATAACCATCCATTCTTATCTGGCCACCAGTACTATTCATCTTCATGTGGGAAGAGAGAGATTCTGATCCCCTAAATCAAATACTAAATCTCTAGAACTCTAGGGAAGAGCTCAGGCTGATGAGCACAAGAATATAATATATTTTTCTAGCTCCTTATGCCATTGTTATTATCCAAGTAATCACTGAATTTATCACCAAAAAACTAAGTAGCAGTGTCACCAATCTCTCCATAGTTTCCTTGTGTGATGAGAGCCTTATCCTTTACCCAAATGTCATTCCAAAATTTAATATGCCATCCATTTCCAAATTTCCATCTAATTCTTTGCTTAAGAAGGCTTTTACTTTGTAGAATTTTATTCCATATCATAAATCCCTGGGGTCACCCTACCTATATATGAAAGTTGGAACCATCCGTACTATGCATATATTTGGCATACATTATTTCCTCCCAATCATTATTTTTATGCATCAGGTTCCAGTTGATTTTGGAGAGAAGGGCTTTGTTCATGTTCCTGATAGATCTAATATTGAGGCCACCATGAGATTTCAAAAGACACACTTTTAGCATTTGACCAAAGACATTCTCTATTTATCTTCTAGTCCCATCCATAAGAATTTTATTTGAGTCTGTTCCAATTTATCAATAAAATGTGTAGGTATTTTAAAGAGAGACATTAAGTAGGTAGGAATCCCTTGAAGAGAGGCTCGAAGAAGATATCATTTACCAACACTACTAAGAAGTTTCCCTTTCCAACCGAGAAGTTTCTTTTGATTTCTTTCCAAAATTCCATTCCAAAAACTAGGAGATACTTCTTTAACTATGAGGGGAAGGCCCAAATAGGTAGTAAGTAGGATAGCTTGAACACATTCAAGGATGCCAATGTTTTTTGTTTAAGGTCATTAGGAGTATTGAATAAGTACACATTGATTTTTTAGAGATTTATGATTTTCCTAGACTTTATGCCATAATTATTTAAAATATTCTTCCATCTCCTAGCTTCAATTACTGAAGAGATGCCAAAAAAAATGTTATCATCCACAAACTATTATACCACCATAGGAGGAAGGGAGGAAGCAAGTTTGATTCCCACTAAATGTTTAGAGACTATATCAACTTGTATGTATCTTGCCAAATCCTCTGCCATTATGATGAATAAGGGAAGAGAGGGTCCCCCCGATAGATTCCTCTCAAAGAAGAGAAGAAACCTCTAGGGAACTCCATTGAATAGAACCAAATTTTTTGTAGAAGAGATAGTGTTCCATATCAGGTGAGAAATTTTACCATTAAATCCAAATTTCTTGATGACTTGGAATAGAAAATTCCAAGAGACCCTATCATATGCTTTAGAAATGTCTAGCTTAAGAGCCATACCAAGGATTATGCTTTTGTCCATGGAATGAATAGTTTCATGAGTGGAGATCATAGCATCAATAATTTTCCACCTTGGGATAAATCCTTTTTAGGCAAGGGAAATGATATTGTCTAAAAAAGGTTGCATTCTCATAACTAGAACTTTATTGCAGAGCTTATAAATAGTGTTACATAGACTAATAGGTCTAAAATCCATAAGGTGTGTGGGTTGTGACTCTTTATGAACAAGTACTATAAAAGTATTATTATCTTGTTTCAAAAGTTTACATGATCTGAATAAGTCATGTATAGCAATAGTAAGATTCATTCCCACTATATCCCAATATTCCTAGAATAGTATAAGAGGGAAGCCATCAAGATCTATGGATTTGAACAAACCCATAGAAAATAAAATAGCACGGACTTCCTCCTCAGAAATAGGCCTTAACATCTCTAGATTATCTTCCTCAGTTATTAAATAGGGGATTTTATCAATGAATTTGTTCATAGTTCCATCATTCTCATCATCATTATTTTGTTCAGTGAGCAAATTTTGAAAGAATACCCTGGCTTGTTCCCATATCTCATTATCTTTAGTTATAATGTTGCCATTATCCAAACATAGCTTTGTTATGGAGTTAGCCTTCCTATGTCTCATGGCCAAGAGATGAAAGAAGTTCGTGTTCCTATCCCCCTCTTTAAGCCACTAAACTATAGATTTCTATTTCCAAAAAACCTCTTCCTTGTCCATAAGATTCTTCCAGTTAGAAATTAGGACATTCTCTTCTTTATAAGTGTCTTCTGAATCATCACCTTGAGCCATCTACTGCTGAATATCTACAAGTTTTTTGGCTATGTTTTTCTTCTGATGAAAGACCTAAACAAAGCTATATCTATTCCATCCATAAACTTCCTATTTTATATGCTAATTTTTTTTGACTAATCTAAACATAGGAGTGCCCTAGAGAGGAATTTGCCACCATTGGGCCACCAATTGTCTGAAGTCTTTATGTTTGATCCACATAGCTTCAAACTAGAAGGGGAAAGGACCATGTTGTCCCTAATCTTTCCAACTGAGGAGGATTGGGTAATGAGCAGACATGGTTCTAGGAAAAGCCTACACTTGCATATTGTGACAATCATTCTAGTTGCTAGAGATAATAAATCTATGTAACTTGACTTGAATCATTTGGTCTCCTCTTCTTCTGTTAGACCAAGTGAAATTTTGATTTTGCAATTCAATATCTAATAGAACCTAATCATTTATAAATCTAGCAAAGTCAAACATGCTGTCAGAGTAATCAATAATCCCACCCTATTTTTTAGAAGGGTATAATGGAGTGTTAAATTCTCCATCCAGCATCCATCTAGTGTGTTGGGTATTAGACCTAAAACTTCTCAAATCTATCCATAAATTTTGCCTCAATGCTCTGTTATTCGGGCCATAGACATTGATCAATGACCAGTTCAAGGAGGACAAAGAAAAGTTGATAATCAAAAAATGTTTATTATAAGCAATAAGATATCCCTAAATTTTAGCACTATTCCACATAGTTACAATCCCACCTGAAGCCCCTTCAGCTGAACTAATGCAAAAAGTAGCCTTAGGCCATATGTAGTCAACTATTTTCTTAAAACTCTCCTCATTCATCTTGACCTCTTAGAGTAATAAAATATCCAATTTATTATCTAAAATTCAGTTTTAACCTCAAACTATTTGGAAGGACTGTTAAAGCCCCTGAAATTCTAAGATAAAATTCTCATTTAGAGGATTTGAGGGAATGGGTCTCCAATGTTTTCTATTTACCACTGCAATCTCTCTTTGTCTTATTTCTCTTAGGGTTGGTCTCCCTTGTTTGGGATCAATGCCAACATCTATAGATTTTTTGCCTTTGTGGTTCTTTTTCTTTGGGGTAACCCATTCATACTATTCATTACTAATACCATTTTGTCCTATTTCACCTATTACTAAATAATTGCCTGATTGGTCACCTACTTCTAGAGCATGGAAGATATCTATGTTTGAATGTAAGGCTACTTCTCTCTCAGTATCTACTAGTTATTGTGGTAATTCCACCTGAATATCTCATAACACTTTGGCTTTTGAATCATCCCCATATATTTATTGGGCACATATTTCTCCTTCCTTAGACATATTGGTTTGTTGAACCACATAGTTAATTGTGTCTATTATAACCTTCTCACTATCACTGTCCAAGATCTTCTTGTTATTTTTCACTAGGATAGCTTTTTCCTCATTACCAGGGACCTCTATCTAAATAGCCTTTTCTCTAACCTTCTTAGTATTATCAGGGTTTTCCACATTACCCCCCATTCCCTAACTGTTAGATTTTCTAGATTTGTGAGACTGATCCTCACCTTCAATTGGGGGATCATATTTCCTTCCTATTTGCTTTGCCTTACATTGGGACATTATATGTACTTTTTTCTACATATTTGATAGAAATTGATAGCATTTTCATATATGATTGGCTGAGTCCAAGTCCCATATTTAGATTTTAACTCTATAGACATGGGGATAGTCTAATTAATCTCTACATTGACACATAATCAAGCATACACGCATCTGGATTGCGTTTAGGTGGTATGATCTATAGTGACATATTGGCTAATAGAGTTGCCAATAGCCATAAATATTTTTTCATCCTATAATTCCAATGGTAACCCTGACAATGTTACCCAAGTAAGATGTGACTTGCTGAGGTTTGAGTTCGGGTCAAATCCTAGTTTCCACGAGCATAAGGCAAGTGAATGTGGACCATACAAACATGGTCCTCTAGCAAGAATGGCTATCATATCTTCCCTATTCATAAATCTAAATAGGAATAAGCCTCTTGCCATAGTAGTGATCAAAACACTACCTTCAATTCTCCACCGAGACATTACCCATTTCCTAACCATCTCAATATTAGGACAGAAGGTGAAAAATTTACCTACCAATGCAAGGTCCATGGTCACCATGATTTTATCAACTAGATCATCTGGGATAGTCAGGGCCATACCCCTCAGTGAAATCATTTTTGATAGGAAGGGTTGACATGTTTTTAGTGGAACACATATTTTCACCTGTTAATGCTTTCTTCCATCTATTGGAGGGAATGTCCTCTATCAGATTCAAGTTCAAGTCCCTAGAGGTACTGCTAAAGGTAGTAGCCTCCATTGGATCCACGAGCACTATGGTCACACTCAAAGGGCCCTACAAGGAGGGAAAAAACTAGTTTAAATTTTTTTATGAGTAATCTCAAGTTGTTATTTATAGTACCACATAAAAATTTATAGTATTAACTTTTACCACATAAGCCATGACACCCACCAAAGTGCATATATGTATTTGAATGATGTAGCCTTGAAAGGCTAGATTTTGTGCATGGATACTTTTGTATCAGTGTATGTATATTTATATTTTTCTTATAGTTTTGAAATTTTTATTATAAAGTTGCCTTTTATTTTATACACATGCACATGTTGCATGATCTTGTAAAGGATAAGTTACACTAATGGATAACTTTAATCAAAATTTATATGGTTTTGATCATAGTTAGAACTTAAGTTATAGATATCACATGTAATGATTTTTTCATGAGCTTGGAGGATGATGTGACCTCTTTCCCAAGCCTATTTAAATAATTTTGATCCATAGTTTGGATGCGTGAGAGAATTTTGAATATACAATAGAAAATTAATTTGGATTGTATACTCATGTGTTTGAATATTTTATTTCCACTATTTCTATAATTTGATTATATTTTTTTGGATGCATGATTTAATAACTCTTATTGTGCAAAAGATAAAAATGGGTTCTTAATTGTATTGACTAATATATTAGTCTTAGATGTGTAACAACTATTGAATGTTTGGTAAAATACATTGTTTATAAAATTTAAGTTAATCGATTCATAATTTTGAGTGTGTATGATTGCTTTTTTTATATAGTTTTCTATGTGTGTGTAATCATTGCCTTAGATTCCCCACTAAGATAGAGCCATAATCTCATGACTAAGAATGTGAAATCAGTTCCCTAAAAGGAGAAACATTTTATTGAGTTCCATGAGTTTTCTATATAAATATTTCCTTAGACTTATATCCATGTCTGACTATGTATGTGCAACATCTAAAAAAAATAGGCATAGGTTTTTTGAAATAAATTTATCCACTGAGGAACCACTGAGGGAAGTGAATTCTGAAAAACACAAAGATTTATTTCCTACCTTACCCTTCCCTCCATTTTAAGTATGTTTTGAGATCAACCCACCTTATATTAACAACCAACCATCCATTTGACTTATATATATTCTCACTTCCTTTTAATAGGCCTTAACTCCATTCAAAAAACCTTTTGAATAATCTACATACTTCACCAACTATCCCATCAATAAGTTTTTAAGACCGCATACCTACAATTCATGCCCTATAGTGGAATTCATCTCCATTGAAATCCTAAAACATTAAATGCTACCTCATTATCTTTGGTGTACATAAAACTACATCAATAATAAATACATATGGATATATACATACATACACACACACACACATATCAAATATTGAATTTTAACTATAATTTAAATTTGAACCATAAAATAAAAGGACATCTGCATGTGTGCCAAACCATGTTACCCTATAGCTTGTTGGATATTATGATTCTTTGATCAAGTATTGGGGAATGGTTCCTCTATTGAACTAGTAGAGAATTTAGTGTGATCAAACTCCAATTTTATGTAATTATGACATTGCTTAGGTTTGGAAAAATAATTCCATAACCCTCTTGATTAGGAAGTAGTTATAACACCATTGAGAATTGATGAACCTAAAATACACTAACTCAAATGACTGATCAACCTCTCATATTTAACCTCAAGATGGTAATATGGTAGTGCCCATAAGGTTTAGATTGAGTGGATTGGAGAAATGACTTAGGTCACCTAGGTCATAGGTTTAATCCTTGATTTACCCATGGTGTGTGGGTTTGTGAATTTTCACAACACCTACACTTTGAAGTGGCGATAGGCACACCTTGATGTAGGGTTCAAACTTCTCCTTGTGTTCCACATAGATCACATTAGGGTGACTCATCTTTGGATTATTTAGTGGAAATTATAGACCCAAGCCCACACCCATTAAGACTTAAGTTTAGATTAAATAAATTTGATGATGATATCCTAGTAGTGAGTGACATGAGCTTTATAATTAGGATGTTTCAGGGTCCACTCCTAGGTTGACCATTCTATATCATTATTCCCACAATAATCTATGATAGATTAATAATGAAAATTATCTGATGTAATGGACTACCAAATCGATGTTCAATATAATGGGGGTTAACATGTGGCTTGAAACCTTTGTTTGATTTGATTAGATAGTTTACAACCCATGGTTAGAAATACTATTCACCACTATTTTGGGTATTTTAGTTATAAAAATGTCTATAGTTATGGATCTATTTAAAAAATAATGTTACCCAACATTTTTTAGAATTGGAGTGAAATACTTAAGAAAAATATATAAATGAAGGGAATATGAATTGAATGTTTACTGCTTGGGACCTTCTAAATGGCTCCCCTATAGAGAATAACATGAATGAGGCTAGATAGATTATTTTTAAAGGATTATTTCTTCAATTTAATAATGGAGATGAAAATAAGTTTTGGCAGGATCTCTAGGTGATAGATAGACCTATCAAAATGGACCCTAGATTCATAAAAATCAAGGAAGAAAACATTGGGTAGTGTGGGGGTAAAGTGAAAAACTATTCAGAAGAACAGATGATTTCAAGCCTCAATATGGTGAGCTATAAATGTTTTCAAAATAGGGACATAACCCAAAATGAAGTAAAAAATAATTTAAATGAAATACTATGATGCTTTTGGATTCCATTGAACCCATAACCTAATAAGGTCAAATGGAATAATAATGGAATAAAGGTATACTCTTTTTGAGTAGGATATGATGTTTAGGAGGTGGACAACCAAAGGGAATCAATGGTTTCGGTTTAGAATAACATTTATAAGTAGAAAACATGGCCTAAAATGAAATAATTCCTTTCGATGGTAATTCACAAAAATATCTTGATAATGGAAAATCTTAAGAGGAGAAGAATCCAAGGTCTAATAATATGTGCTATGTGTCTTAATAGTGAAGAGAGTATGAAACATCTCATGATACACTTTAGATTTACTTTTGATTTTTGGAACACCTTTTTAGGTAAATTCAATCTATGTTGAAGTATATGTGACAAAATGCAACATCAGTTGAAGGATTGGCATTGGAATAAGAAATTAAATATTTTTGTTGACATCTGGAATATTCATCCAAGTTTTATTACATAAAAAGAATGGTTGGAAAGGAATAAATGATTTTTAGAAGTATAGGTAAGAACCAAATTGAGTAAGGATATTTAGAAATATCTAGATGGTAGCATCCTATAGGTCATATTGGAAATTAAAAAAATCAAAAAATAAGGAAGTGTACCTTAAGGAAATCAAAATCCTAAATAATTGGGTGAAAGCTAGAAAAATTTACAAAGAAGTGCAACCAAATGAGAAATAAAAAAGAAACATTTCAATGTAAAAGTGAAATGACAACTCTTGGAAAAGGCCTAGTATAAATTTGATTTTGATGGTGCATTAAAACAAAATCTAGGCTGGTCTGAGGTAGGGTATATCATCATAAATAAACTTGGGAGGGTGAGAGCCTATAATTTAGTCTCAACTGGAATTAATATGAATAATGTGGCTAAAGTGTAAGGATGAATTATAGGGTTGAAAATGGATTTAGAATAAAAAATAACAAATATTGTTTATATAAGGAAAATCACTAATTATCATTAATGCATTGAAAAATAAAAGTGATAACTTGAATTGACAATTGCAAGAATTGATGGAGGAGGCAATTTTCTTGTGGAAAAAAATTATGGAAATAAAAATAAATCATATAGTAAGTTAAGGTAATCAAACAATAGATTGAATTACAAATTTTAGAATTATAAGTGGGATGGAACTGAAAATAGGTAGTATGAGGACTTTAATGAGGGAAAATACATTAGAGGATCTAAAAGAGATAGTTAGAAAAGAATGACATAATTAAAGGAGAAATTTATATATAAATGGAGGAAAGTGTCCAAGTTTTGCATTGGCACCAACATGAATGAATGGATCATGGAATAGGAAAGTAAACTAAATAAATAATGGCATGATCAAAGGAAATTAGGAGGGAAGGAAGAAGGTGAGGTAGACATTGGATAATGAGAAAGTTTGTCATCTTACCAAAACTAAAATGCTGTAAAAGATTAGTGATTTGGGAGTGGCGTAACACATTGAGGTAGGAATAAAATGGCAAGGGGAGACCATAAAAAAACTACAAGAAATAATTAAAAATTACCATAATGGTCACCACATTTTATAGAGTAAAATAATGATAGAATAATATAATAAGGAGGATTAGTGCTAAGAGGGGTGTATGATAGAAGGAGATAAAATAATCTATTCAGGTCATGACAATCGTGACACTATGGTGGGAGACTGATTTGGAGATGATAATGGTTCTTATTCATTTTATTAGAATATTCTTGGAAATATCAATAAATATATTAGAAAAAATAAAATATTTAATAGAGAATCCATCCCATGTGAATCTGGGTGAATCAAATCGTGCTAGATAAGATCAAGTAAACATTGGAGTTAAGTATAATGGGGAGGGAGAGGAAAGTGAAAATACCCACATCATACAAGTGGATAAGTAGGGTTAAAGGGAAGTGGGTGTAGTTATAAGTGTAGGAGGTTATTTAAATCAAGGAAATTAAATGTGGTCTAGGTAGGTTGAAATAAATCAGTGAGCTAGTCCTAAATAAGAAGGTGAAAGGGATAGTAACCAAAAGAGATGGGACTTTTATGCCATAGTCCAAGATGAAGGTGGATAAGAATGATTGGGAATCCAAATTCATCTCTAGATAAAGGAAAACAAAAAATATATGAAGCTGTAAATGGAATAGGATCAGATGGTGGAAAATGAAAGATAGGTTTAAACTAGGGAGGGTCGTTGAAGAGACAATTTTCCATTAAAATAAAATAAAATTAGAAATATAGGCATGAAGAAAATAGGATTAAATGTTTCCTAATGGGGTGGGACATAACATGGAGGATTTAATTATGGATATTCTAAAGGACCTAGTAATGATGATTCAAATAATAAAATAAATAGTGGAAATCATAAAAACTCTAGTGTCGAAGTAAAACATTGAGAAAAAGAGCAATAGAGGGACTTGGAAGAACCATCATTAAGATTCACAGAATTTTATATGGCTCAATTAAACCTAATGGAATCCATAAATGATAATTTTATCCATACAAATAACTATATGGAAAATAGAAAAAATGAACTAAGAGTGCACATATAGATTTTGATGATGCTTCAAATAAATGCTAATGAAATTGAGGTGTGTATAACATATTGCCAAGCATTGTTGAAGACACAATGAATGTGAAAGAGAATTTTCATGATTAGAATTGTGTATAGAAC
>JARHVA010008707.1:165000-205000 GCA_037957365.1 Torreya grandis | reverse complement strand
GGGGAAAGGGAAATTGCCGCGAAGAGTATAACTCTACCGACGTCGGCAGCTTATTTTAATCGACGTCGGTAAGATTGCCACCGTCGGTAGCTTATCGGCCGACGTCGGCAGGTATTCCTACATGAAGTTCATGCAAAGGGTGGCAAAATCGTCGCCCACTATAAGGGCGGTAAAATTCCCCTGTAGTGCACAAGAAAAAACCTGCCCAGCCGCCAAAGGAGAAGACCAGCACACAAAACGAGGCAACCAGCATGGTCTTGGCAGACTTGTGATGTCATCAATAGTGTTTTTCACACTTTTCAATGAGACTTCTCTTGGCTCTTTTACTATAAATACAAGGACTTAGTCATTTTCTAGGGATCTTCCTGACTTTTGTAAAGAGCACTGCTCTGCAAATTTCCCACCTGAATCAATAAAAATACAGTTTTTACCTCCATCTTGGATTGATTTGCTGTGTATGTCCTGAGTATCATCTGTGTTTAGTCATTATCTTTCATGCTTTCATAGGTAATACCAACAGACCAGCTATCTGCAGGGACCGGTTCTACAGCTGAAAGGAGAAGAGCAATACTTGAGAAGGACAGAGCAGAGTAAGTTGCTTGCAAGTGTGCATCCCACAGCACCTCGGTAAACCTCTGTGACGTATTTTCCACTATAGCCTCCCCCTTTGTCTTAGCAGCCTGATCCCTCTACCAGATGTGTAGAGTATACTTGGATTTCCCCTGATTCTGAGAGTGGATCTGGAAGGTCACTCATGTTTTTGGTGTATCACCTCTTTTAGAGTAGGCTGTTTGTTTTCAAGCTTTTCTCTCTCTTTTCATCCCCCCCCAAGTGTATACCTATATATCTATATTTTGCATTACCTAAAACAAACAAGATACATCAGAGGGAACTAGCCCATATCTAGAGACTCTCCTCTCCTGCTTCGCCGTCCCACAGGTGAGAGAGGGGTTTCCATGTTGCGGGGAGAGGGTAGGAATCTGTGTTCCTGCCACTGGGTGCACTTTCCAGCGTCAACAATTTTGGCACGCCCGGTGGGACTTTTGTTTTAACAAGTTTTCCAACGCAGTAAGGTTTCAGGACTGATGTTGGTCCTATTACAACAAATCAATTTTCTCCAGCATCTGGCGACTCTGAGTTAAACCTGCTGGTTAAGCAGCCTGGTGCCATAAAAAAATCATCCATTTCTTGTATGTATTCTTCTTTTGCACAAAATCATGGATTTTGTTCTCCTTCATATAATATCGATCAGACTTCAAATATTTATGGAATCCCCTCAAGTAGCCCTCCTAGTTGCCCTGCAACTATAAGGGAGGTGGCATTGGAATTTGAGAAGCAGACAAAAGAAATTGACAGATTGGAGGAGCAGCACAAGTATCAGTAGGAGCTGATGTATAAAGAGGAGTGCTTGTTTAGGCAAGCACAAGCCATACAGTCCATGAAGAAGGAGGTAAGAAAATGGAGAAATCCATCTATTCAAGGCAACCAGCCTTGTGTACCCCCTCCTAACCTAAAGAAAACCCCCTCTTTTACACCAAATCCATTTTAGCAAATTGCACTTGCTCACTCCAACTCATCAAATACTGCTCCTCCCAATCTCGTACGCCTAGCCTTCCAACACCAGAGGGCATCAGAGCAACCTCCCATGGAGATCAATCTTTTCAACTCCTCAGATCAGAAATCTCCCATTGAGAATAATACTACCAGCGAGCACGTCCCTCTTCTAGAAGCTCCTCCAATGCACCAACAGTGTTTTCCTTGCATTCCTCAGCCTCCCCAAGTTTTCTAGCATGATGTGCAAATTCCAAGTTGGAGGAAAGAATGTCAAGGACCAGCTCAGAGCTTTGAAGAGGATCATGCTAGTGACCTCCAAGAAAGACTCTTCCAGGAAAACCTAGCTAGACAGATTGAAGACTTAGAGGCTAGGATGAAGATTCTCCTTGAAAAAGAGTTAAATTTTTCAGACCTTGCAGAAGAAACTTAGGACCTCGTGGAGAACAAAGTTGCTGCTTGTTCACAGGAGCAAGATTCAAATTCAGGGATCCTAAATTGGGGGAAGACAGTGGAATCATCAGGCAGCAAAGAAGAAGAAAAGCAAGGTTTTTCTCAAAACCTTGAAGAAGCTGAAGTTATGCCTGCCTATGATAATGCTGGCAACCTCCAGGAAAATATTTTTCAAGAAAATCTGAGTAGGAGAATTGCAGAGTTGGATTCTAAAGAGTATTCCCTCAGCCAATGTGTGGTGGACGGTTCAGACCAAACAACACATTCCATGCCTGAACACACCCCACCTACACATTTCCAAGAGAGTTATCAGGCCGCCCCTGATATTGATGAGGTGTTGACCAAGTGGAGGGAGGAGAATCATTCGATTCTAGATCAAGGGCTGCCCCCTCTCCCACATGTTTTTTCCACTTCCTCCCTTCTCGAGGAAGACCCTATTTTGCAAGAGGTAGGTGAGGAACAAAAGATCCAATCTGCAGTCCTTCAAGAGGTTGTCATGAGCAACGACGAAGAAGAAATCATCATTGACACTCTTTGTGAAGACCTTATCAGCAGTAGAGAAGATGCAGGCCTTGCGTATATGCAGATGTTCCAGCAATTTGAAGAGGAACAAATGCATGGTAAGCTCTCTTCCCCTCAGTTTGATGAACTTTCTTGCTGTATTGATGAGGATAACTACATTGAAGAGCCTAAAAAAGAGGAAGATCAGGAGAATGTTTTTGAAAATCTAGAAAACCTGATCAGCAAAGAGGAAAAGGAGAGGTCCGTCTTCTTGGAGGAATGCCTTGAAGAACTGAGCTTTAGACAAGAAAGTGAAGTCTTGTGGGATGAACAATCATTTTGTGAGCCCCTTTTAGACATCACCATAGTCAACTTTTTTCAAGAAGGCCACGAAGAAGCAGAGGACAAGTCTGACAGAGTTTTCAAAGAGACAGAAAGAAACAAATCAGACCATGATACATTGCAGAAGAATTGTGCAGATCAGAAGGCTTACGGTGATAAATCGACAGCCATTGATTTCTTGGTGGAGAGCACCAATTTCAAGGACCAGCACCCAACAGGCCTCTCAGAACAATCAGAGTACGTATATATTGGAGGCATGTTCGATTTTGATCCCCTCAGTTTCCAGCCAACTCAGGTGACAGGCAGGAAGAGCAAGTCACCAAATCTCATTTTCTTTCAGCTACTTTCCTGTCATGATAAGTCCCTTCACCAGGAAGGGGACTTGAGAAATTTTCCTTTTGATCCAGGAGGGATACGAGCATTCCTGGCTAGTTGTATATAATAGTTTGCTTTTAGTTGTTTCCCTATTTTCCCTAAGTGCAGTTTACACAGTTAGTTGTTTTTAGTCTTGTGTGTTTCCCTTGGCAGTGGGTGTAATTTCTATATTTTTGATTTTAGAATCTTCAAAGTTGTTGTGAACTTGCTTCAAAGTCACCATCCGACTCCGCACCCAATGGATATGTAAGGCAACTGGGTTCTAAGCATAGCAGGCACGCTTCCCCCGTGAGTCGCCAATTTATTGACCCAATTTTGCCCCTCAGGCAAAATCTCAGTCACCTCCTACACCTGCTTCACAGGCCCAGTCATTTCAGGTTGCAAGGTCCACTTTCAGGTCTTGGCAGCGCCGTTGCAGAGAATAGGCAGTGAAGGACAGAGTCTTTAGACATCCGCAAGAGAAGAAAGGGGGGGAAAAATGAAGTTTCAACACTTAGTCAAAAAAGAGGTAGAAAAAATGCAGAGGGCGGCAGATTCGCCGCCCACTACAAGGGCGGGTAAAATGAGCCCGTCTACAGAGAAAATGCAGAGGGCGGCGATTTCACCGCCCACAACACAAAGAAAAGCAAAGACATCGGCTGATGTCGGCAATACTACCGTCGTCGGCACCTTACAGAGACCGACGTCGACAGAACCGCCGACGTCGGCAGCACAAGGGCAGGCACAAAAACCAGGAAAGCCCGCACCAAGGTGGCAAATCAAAAAACCCTGCCCCATGGCGGTGAAATGGAAAACCCCGTCCCATGGCGGGGAAAGGGAAATTGCCGCGAAGAGTATAACTCTATCGACGTCGGCAGCTTACTTTAACCGACGTCGACAAGATTGCCGCCATCGGCAGCTTATCGGCCGACGTCGGCAGGTATTCCTACATGAAGTTCATGCAAAGGGCGGCAAAATTGCTGCCCACTATAAGGGCGGCAAAATTCCCCTGCAGTGCACAAGAAAAAACCCGCCCAGCCGCCAAAGGAGAAGACCAGCACGCAAAATGAGGCAACCAGCATGGTCTTGGCAGACTTGTGACGTCATCAATAGTGTTTTTCACACTTTTCAATGAGACTTCTCTTGGCTCTTCTGCTATAAATACAAGGACTTAGTCATTTTCTAGGGATCTTCCTGACTTTTGTAAAGAGCACTGCTCTACAAATTTCCCACCTGAATCAATAAAAATATAGTTTTTACCTCCATCTTGGATTGATTTGCTGTGTATGTCCTGAGTATCATCTGTGTTTAGTCATTATCTTTCATGCTTTCACAGGTAATACCAATAGACCAGCTATCTGTAGGGACCGGTTCTACAGCTGAAAGGAGAAGAGCAATACTTGAGAAGGACAGAGTAGAGTAAGTTGCTTGCAAGTGTGCATCCCACAGCACCTCGGTAAACCTCTGTGATGTATTTTCCACTATAGCCTCCCCCTTTGTCTTAGCAGCCTGATCCCTCTACCAGATGTGTAGAGTATACTTGCATTTCCCCTGATTCTGAGAGTGGATCTGGAAGGTCACTCATGTTTTTGGTGTATCACCTCTTTTAGAGTAGGCTGTTTGTTTTCAAGCTTTTCTCTCTCTTTTCATCCCCCCCCAAGTGTATACCTATATATCTATATTTTGCATTACCTGAAACAAACAAGATACATCAGAGGGAACTAGCCCATATCTAGAGACTCTCCTCTCCTGCTTCGCCATCCCACAGGCGAGAGAGGGGTTTCCATGTTGCAGGGAGAGGGCAGGAATCCGTGTTCCTGCCGCTGGGTGCACTTTCCAGCGTCAACAAGAATCTTGAATATTTACATAATGAGATTGGAAGGTAATTATGCCCCAAATCAAGTGTGAGGTTGATTTTTGACATGACCATTAAGGTCATTACATCTGAATCACACAACTCAAGTGACATTACAATAAAATCAAATTTAAGTGGTATAATGAACTCAATCTGAAAAATATTTATTTAAATCCATTTATAACATTGAATATCAACCAAACTACTAAAGGGAACTAACTAGTGGAATAAAAAAAGGCTCAAATTAGGCTTCCTAGTGAAAATAATTCTTTTTGGTCAAGTATTAGTGTTTCTTGGTAAATAATTTTTAATAATATTTAAAGTTTATTTGAAATATTTGGTGCACTTACATTAAATATGTGCCTATAAATTTTATCAAGTGGAATTATCTATCAAAATTTACCTTTACTCTATATATGTATAATATATGTCACAAACATGAGAAAATGTATCCGAAATCTATAAAAACTAAGGCAATGTATATGATTCTCACCCAAGTGTATATCTAAATCATGTAGACTGTAATGAATTTTTTTGAAATTATAATATTTTTATAAGTGTGGAGGTTGTGGACACCTCAAATTGGTCATTGATTACTTCATACCTGACTTTAAAACAATTCTTACCAACTATTGAACATCTAACATAAGATTTATATAAGTATCAAATATTTCTTCCTAACTATGCAATATATCTATTTGTCCCCATAAATCATTTAAATCATGTAAATACATACATTGAATTAATTAAATACTTGGAAAATTTTCAAAAGATTAACAAAGATTAATTAAAATCAAATCCTAATTAAATCTTAAATGAATTAATCCATGAGAAATTAAAAAAAATTATAAAAAAAATCAAATATTAATAAATATCGTAAAGAGCATCTTAAAAGCTAATCATTACTTTATCTAAAGGAAAAATATCTCAAAATATATATTCATGATAAACATGAAAATTTTGGATGCCTTTCAACCCTATCGGGTTTAACTAAGCAAACCAAAGATAAGATTTAACCCATTCCAAGTCATTTAAAATCCTATAAAAACAATCCTAGATCTCTTTTATGAGGGTTTGGGTAGAGTAAAGTTATTATGGAGGAATTCGAGCATGAATGCAAACATAGTGTTATAATGCCAAAATTCTAAGCTAAGCCAAGCTAAGCTAAAGCTAACCATGGTGCCAAGAGGAGATGGAGATAGTCAATCCCCATTGGTGACTACCTTTTGACTACCTTTTGCATAATCCGAGTAAGCCAATGAAGAGATATCTTCTAGCAATCAAGGAATGTAAGGAAAGTTCTCTTTTCTTTGTATTTTTAGTTGGGTTTTCATTATATTTGTTCACTAAGCTCCCCTGATGACCTAGGGATATATATGTTATCTTATTTAGTTTTTTTATTTCATTTTTTTGGAACTAACACCATACTAACCTCCTCTCTTGAGTCAAATTTCTTGATCATAAATGACACACTTGGTGGGATATGAATGTGTACCCACATATTAAAAAAAAAAGGATGTTAAAATAGATCTTATTTTTAATCCATTTATTATTTTTTTTTAAATTAGTTATTTTTTTTTTAATGGTTTCATATTAATTCTCTAAAAATTTCATTAAAATCTAATTTCTAGTTTAGAAGTTATGAGTCTTTTAGTGACTGTCACTTTTAATTTTCTATTTTTATGGTAAAAATGGCTAGTACAGGGCTAATAAAAAAATTTATTCACTTTTTTAACCTAATGTTTTTCAAATAGATGTGACTTTTACCTATAAACAACATAAATTTTTGTGTTAATAACTAATGCATAGTTTAGAAGTTATGATCAAAATACTAACTACAAAATTTATTATTTTATGTGTTTAGTTTTATTTTTAGCCTTCTAACTTGTTGTTTACATGTTTTGATATTTTTAGATTAATATTTGTTTACTATTGAGATAAATAACATTTTTGAATTGTGTTTTTTTCCCTTTAGGTTCATATGCAACTGATCTTAGTCCTTATCAACTGATATCAATTATTTCTAAAACTTGTTTTGCTCAAAATTAAAAGTGCTTCAAAGTGGGGGGTTACTATCTAATAGTTGTAAGTTGAAGGATCATTTTGAACACGAAATTTGTATGCTTATACTAGCTTAACATTACATTTTGGGATTTAAAATGAAAATTTTAAAATCAAACATTTCAATTTGGGCATTAAAAAGAACATTTATCAATCTTGCTCACATCATCTTTTGGGTATCTAAAAAGAGCTTACTTCATTTTTTATGCCTTAATTTAGAAAGATTTCAATCAATGTCAAATGGAAAATCTTAACAACACATTTCATTTTGGTTTCTTAAAATTAGCTTAACATCATGTATTTTACATGATTTTGAGCACATTCACTTTTATGCCATGTTTGTTTGTTGTTTATTATTTTCACAAAAAGTATAGTATGTGTATGTTCTTCCCATGTTCCCTATAGGGAACTCATGGGATCAAAAGTGGCTTTCAATTTCATTTGAGTGTCTAGTATAAAGTGTAGTAATAATGTTTCCTAAGCTGTCCCTAAAAATCCTATAGTATTGGGTGATCTAAAAGCATCCTTAAAGTCTTTCTACTTCTCTTTTATTTTCATGCATCTTGGCTTGTGAAGGGGATGCCATTACCTCTCCCAAGTTCATTAGGGAAGAATTAACTTGGGTTTCATTTCTCAATTGTTTCTAAACCCCTCTCCATGGGGGGTATACAAATTAGGATCATACCAATAGGAAGGTGGTTTGAGTAGGTAAACCAAATCCATTAAAAGCTAGTTAAGCCTAGGACGTATGTTTGATATGGACATCTCACTACATTAAGCAAGTGATAGATGTAGTGGCTGTGAAAATGAAAAGACCTTTTCATTACAAGATAATTGATATGGACTAAATTAATGTGATACTTCTCTTATGTGCATAGATGAAATTTTTTACACGTGGTATCAATCTAGATAATTGAAAACAAATTAGTTTTAGTCAACCTCACTTTGACACACCTTAATAGGATCTAGGATGATTATACTTAGTTGTATTTTTGTCATTTTTTATTAATTTATTCTTTTTATAAGACTAAAAATTATATGTTTATTTATACCACATCAAAAAACCATTTTTTTATATGTCACTTCATTGTTTTAGGAAGATGTATGTTGGATATTATATACCACACTTGTGCCTTGTAATTTTTACTAAAATTGCTTGTGTGTGTCACTTGATTGGGATGGGTAATGATATGATGCCCAAATCATTTTAAAGTATAGTGCCTTAGAAAGTGTTTGAAATAAAACATTAATCACATCTTTTGAGAGAATTGATTATGTTATTCTACTCAAATTGTTTCAATAAATTTCTCTTGTCTTGTGTATCAATTATCATTGTTTGAAACCAATCATTTGATCCTTTTTATATCTTTGTTTAACATAGTCATGCCATCCAATCTTTTCTAGCTTATTTGGTCCTCATAATCCTAGTTATGAAACACTAAATTTCAATTAACTTTTATAAGTTTAGATCTAAACATTGATTGATTTTTATTTAGGCCTCGCTTCATAGGGAGTGATACATAGATACTTCTCTTTTGGGTTGCCTAAATTAGCTTAATTTATTACCCAAATTTGATGACTACTATTTACTTATTTAGATCCTATCCTCATCAGTATTTATGCCTTTATTTGGGAGAGCATATCCTTTCTCTAGTTGCCTTTTTCATTATGGCTTATGCTGATTGATGATGTTTATGTTTGATTATGTGTGTCAAGTTTATGTTAAAATTAATCCAAACTTATTAAATCAAGTCATATCATATCATCCTTTGTTTCAAGACTAGATTTTAACATTGTGTTTGGCCAGAAATCATAACACAACCTATTTGATCCTAATTTTTGACTTTGCATTTGGACAAAAGATCTAGTGACTCTTTTCCCTTTCCTAGTTTAGACTTTGCTTAAAACACTTTGGCCTAGACTTTTGACATACCAATTTTTATTCAAATGCTTGACCTTTTGGGTGTATGACATTTGAAGTTACACATTTGATGTTAGATTATTTTATGCAAATTATTAACATAAACCATTTTGGAGATACAACTCCACTTTTAAAACATTGTTTTTGAAGATACAACTCCACCCTTCGACCAAGTTAGATCAGTTTTGAACCATTTATGCTTTGGACATTATTTTTCAGAGTTTGTAGAACTCTAAGTCTTTTTTTTGGATCTTTATTCATTGATTAGAATATGTATAGATACACTTATGGTGAAGTCACATACAATCCAAGTTATGATAAAATGGCTACAAAAAATTTGAGTATAAACCCATACAAGGATAACTTTTGCAATGATTTTTATTATTCTCCCTATAATACTCGATATAGGGAACACAGTATAAAACCAGCTTATGATCAAAATCAAAACCTTAACTAAGATTATATGGTTTATGATAAGGAATTGGATGATTTAGCTTATGCAATCAATCAAGATCCATAATGCCCATTATTTATGCTTCAAATACCTCATCCTTTTTCTTGTGTGAGTTACCAAGCTCCATGATGCCCTTTCATTGTCTAATCATTAGCTACCACTAAACCTCCTTTAGGTTACATGAGTTACCAAGATCCATAATAGATAAGGAATACTATTACCATACTATGACCTCATCCTTTGGCTTGTGTGAGCCATCAAACTAAACAACACCCTAGACTTATCCTTTTAGAACCTCATCCTTTGGCTTGTGTGAGAAACCAAGATCTACAATGTTGTACCATTTTTGTACTAGGATATTGTCCTTTGGCTCATTATAGATACCAAGCTTTGTAATTAACTAAGATTATCCTATTTGGACTTTGAACTATGGCTTGTATGAGTAATCAAGCTCGACATTACCCTATTGTTACCATTTTAAGACTTCATAGTTTGGCTTATGTGAGAAATAAAGATCTACAATGCCCTATCATTATCCAATCACTTATCATTATTTAATCATTGCCATCCATTCTTCACTATATAAAATCCCAGCCAAACCAATCATAACATCAACCAATCTAATCACAACCTCAATTGATCTAGTCATAACCTCAACCAATCTGATCACAACCCAAATTGAGCCAATCAATACCCCAACTAATATATTCAATGACTCAACCAAGCCAATCATTTGAAGATCAAGCTATGTTTAAAACTATTGTCTTATAACCAATTATAAACCAAGACCAAGACAACTAGCCAATCCAAGCTATGTTTATTAAACCAACCATTTGTAATAAGTCAACTTGTGATGAATCACAATCTAATAATATGCCTATTTTTCAAGATCCTCCTATTGACAACATAGCCTCTAAGGAGTTATATCTAGACCTTTACCCCACCATTATGGAGTCTCACTTTAACAAACTAGTCTCTATGGAGTTCATTATGACATCACAAGTTGTTACTTGTCCAATACTAAGCATTCAATAAAACATCATTGTAGTAACATCTTGCCAGATGAAGAATCAACATTAAATTTAGGTTCTATTCTTAAATCGACATCAGATTTAGCATCAAAAACAAAATCAAAATTAGTATCAATAGTAGATTTAAAGTCTATTATGTCACACTCAGATTCAGTAAAGAAATATGTTCATGGTTGTTATATATTGGTTATGCATACTTCATAAATCAATTTGAATACATTTGGGATCCTTCTATAGTTTTTTAGGATGATTACTTTAGCATTGACATAAATTTTCCTAGTATCTTCTATGAGTGTTGTGAAGCCTCACCCCATTCCATTACCATTCCATAGGCCATTACCATCAACCAACATAGCCATATTATTAAAATTACATCTCCTATAAATGTTGATTGTGATCAATAGAATCACACCTTGTTGAACTACATGCATGGTGACATAGAAGTTGACGAACATCAAGGAGGCCAAGACCACATTCATACAGAAGAAGAACACTCTCCTAGTGAAACCTTTTCATAAGTGTTAGGGGATAATCAAAGTTAAAAATTAACATCTTCTAGTCAAACCTTTTTTGAGGCCCTATAAGATGTCGAAGTCAAAATTCAATGTTCCTTAGTGAAACTTTCTTAGAAGTGCTATGGGAAAATCATGATAACTTTATTGGTAAAAACCTTTTCAAGGTGACAATAGTTGAGCATAAAATATCTGCACTTGTTGATGAAGATATTATCAACTATCAAATCAAAATATATTATAATCTATAACATAATCAGATGGTAGTGACTCTTAGGCCTAAATAATAGAATAACATAGTGGTCCTATCTAGAGCATATTTAAAAATCCTTAGCCCCACCACATCCAAAGTTATGTAAAATATGAAATCAACAAAATTATGTGTTCCTCAAAATCTTGATCTTCATTTGTTTCCCTACCATCATCCATATCATTATCCTCCACCATTCCATTTCAAAAACAAACCTATCAACCAAAATTTATCTCTGCTTACCATCTATGGTCATACTTTCCTTTGTAGAGGCTAAAAAATTTATCTTGTCTCAATGCTTGAAGAAAATTGAATCAATGACAAACTAAGATCATAAAAACATTATTTGCATCCAAATCTGAAACTAGTTATTGATAGAGAAGCTATTTAGATGAGGTGTGGGCTAGTCATTAACATAATTAATTATTC
The DNA here is from genome assembly GCA_037957365.1 of Torreya grandis. NCBI lineage: Eukaryota > Viridiplantae > Streptophyta > Pinopsida > Cupressales > Taxaceae > Torreya > Torreya grandis. The sequence goes on along the minus strand of JARHVA010008707.1, from coordinate 193,286 downwards.
TATTTATATCATTTGCTAATCAAGATGTGTATCTCCACTCTAGTAGAAAAAATAGAATCATATTTCATTTACCATAGCCAAGACAAGCACATCCACAACCAACAACCATCATCAACCAAAAACTTATACTATACCATCATAATTAGCTAAACACCAAGCCATTATTACATACCATTACTTTTGTCATTATCGTGTATCCTTTCTGTTTGCCTAACTACTTGGGGGAAATATTCTCAACATTATTATTTATAATCTTATCATTATACCATCCTATCATTATCTTATCCCTTAGCCCTTTTACCAATCTATTCTATCAACCTAACATGTTTTTATCCATCCTATCCTATCTTGTTTGACCTTGGTTTATCCATTGGTTTCATTTTTTTAGCATGAAGAATCAGATCAGTTTCAATATTTATTTCAATAATTCTAGATGGAGGCAATATTTTGGAGCTTTATGAAAGAATTTTGGTAGTTGCATCCTTAATTTATTGTTCCCTTCTTATCATGTTTATTTATGTGGTCAACATTATATCCACCTATAGGGGTAAATCATTATTAACTAATCTTGCTACTAATTATAACCACATATGGGAAAATTATTATCATTGAATTGATCATTTATATCCTATTTATAATTTTCCATGGGAAAATAAGGAGAAACATTTATTTGTTATGACTTAACATACCAACTAGCCATTCCTATGTTTTAATATGACATCATACCTACTGTGTCTATTTTGTGTGAATTGGTTCATACACTAATCATATTCCTCCACTATAAGGTAGAACTACTATGACCTAAGGCCATTTTGGGACTATTTGGACCATGCTCAAAACATTTTATGGTCAGCTTAGTCCCACCTTTCCATCACACTTTCACCATTTTGTGAGCATCAATTTAGGTTTTCCACAATCTATATTTTATAAGCATCATTTCAAGTTTTCCATGCTCTCACCATTTTGTGAGATTGGACTATTTTAGTGTTTCATCATTCTCAATTGAATTGAGATTCTCAAAATTCCAAAAACATTCATAAAATTTTAAAATCCTAAAACATTTGTCTTATCTAAGCCTAGTTAGGCATCCTAAAACTACCCTACTAGGGAAAATCCATCATTAGGATGATTTTTATTGCTTTTATTTGTAGGATTTGTTTTTTTTCTTTTTTTTGGTTTGTTTGTCTTTTCACTTGCCTATTTGTTTGCTTTCAGGACTATTGCCTCAATTCAGTCTATGTATGTTCATTAGGTTACACCTTGCACATTTATTCTTGAGTCAATCCATATTCATACGTCAACATCATCATCATGTTTTTTATCATTTGTGTATTATTTTTAATTATTTATTGGATTGGGAGTCAATACTTATGCATATTTTGGACAAGTCCTCATGGTGTTTTATCATGATGTCTATCATGATGTGCTATAAAAAAATCATCTTAGGAGGTCATGCAAGCACTTAAACCACAAAATTTTACTTTTGATACCTTGGAAAATAATTCCACCCATCTTGATCAAATCAACCCATTGACCATTCTAGTTATATCATTGCTATTAAAGATGAACATCTCGTCATTGGTAGGTATAACTAAATCTTTTCCGTTAATCAATCTTATTATTCTATTTATCTCTTTCATCACTTTTCATCCTCATATTCTTGGTTATTTGTGGCTTATTTAGTCATTAGACCATCTCACTTATAATTTCACTCACTCATATTTAGTTTGTGTAATAGGTTATATCCTTAACTTATGCTTACTAATCTACCCTACTAGGGCACACCCATATCAAACATCATCTTTATCCAATCCAAGTTATTTTAATGATTATAGCTACCTATGGGAAAATCATTATTTTGACTTTTATTCCTAATTATAACCACCTTTCGGTAAATCAAAACCTTTTTAAATCAATCCATGCAAGAATTTTCTTTTTTGGATTAATTTTCCCCATGGGTTAATTCCACCTTTGTTCTTTTTCTTTTCAAGGGACCATCCATCACAAAATATGATGGCCTCTCCCTGGAAATTGAAGTATCCTAAGCTTCCCAAACATTGTTGGGATCTTTTTCTTCAACCATCATCTTATTTCAATCATACATTCATTTTCTCTTATTTGAGAAGACATTGTTGTGCCTATAGTTTTACAACATCTTCCCCAATAGAAGCAAATTATAGACACCTAAAATTGGCTACCAATGGCTTCATACCTAAATTTAGAATAATTTTTACTAACCATTAAACATATATCCTAAGAAGTTATATAATACTCAAATTTGTCTTCCCAACCATGCAATAAATCAATTTGGCCCCATAAATCAATAAATCAAATTGGCCGCATAAATCAATTAAATCATGTAAATGCATACATTGAACTAATTAAATACTTAGAAAATGTGTAAAAGCTTAACAAAGATTAATTAAAATCAAATCCTAATTAAATATTAATTGAATTAATCTATGAGAAATTAAAATCAATTATCAAAAAGTAAAATTAAAATATTAATAAATATCGTAAGGAGCATCTTAAAATCTAATCACGAGTTGTCCAAATGTAAAATATCTGAAAATATCAAATCATGATAAGCATGAGATTTTGGCCACCTTTCAACCCTACTTGGGTTAACTAAGAAAAAAATGATAAGATTTAACCAATTCTATGTCATTTCAAATCTTATAAAATCAAGCCTAGAGCTCTTCATTATGAGAGCTTGGATAGAGTAAAGCTATTATGCAGGAATTTGAGCATGAATGGAAACATAGTGTTACAATGCCAAAATTTGAGGCCAAGCCAAAATAAGCCAAATCCAACCATGGTTCCAAGATGAGATGTAGATAGTCAAGACATATTGAATAAGACCTTTTGAGCATAATTCAATCAATCCAATGAAGAGATATATTGGAGAAATCAAGAAAGGTAAGGAAAGTTCTCTTTTATTTGAATTTTTAGTTGGGTTTTATTAGATTTTTTCACTAAGCTCCCCACATGATCTAGTGATAGAGATGTTATCTTTTTTATCATTTTTATTTCATTATTTTTTGAATTAAAACCATAATAACCTCCTCTATTTAGTCAAATTCCTTGATCATAGAGATCATTTCATAATGATATTCCCCACTAATATTCCCTCCATTTTAAGGTGAGGGAAATATAATTTGGCAGCTAACTTACCTCAAAAGGATAAGATAACTATATAATATGTGTATGTATCATGTATCATATATGAATAACATGTCTAAGTAGATATATCAATGAAAATTATAGTATGTGATCACAACAATCCATAATAAGCATGCTATAGATCATGTCATTGTCTATGAAGTAACAATACAATCTCAAAAGATAATCAAGAGCATATAAAAGAGTACTTAATTTCATAAAAAAACAAGTCTAAGGAGACAAAAAACAAGGTGAATATTCAAATGGTCCATAATAAATACAATAAAAATCAAGAAAAAAGAAACTCAAGGAAGTGTCAATGTTAAAAAATGAAGTATAAACAACCATCATAATCATATCATACTACCCCTTACATGTATGTGTTAGAAAAAAATTAATGTAGCTTATCATTTCAAGTACATTGGGTAAGATATGATCATGATCATAAAATTTTGTAAACTTTAACATATACTATCAATCATGATAATGTATAAATAATCATAAAATAGTATAATTTGTATCAATCATGATCAAATAAGTAGATGACCCCAATGTGGTATATCATGTGAGAAGAGGAAAGGTAAAACACTTGTATGTTCGAGTACCATGGGTCTAGGGTATTCATATATCAAATTCAAATATACATGAAACATATATGTGTATATAAATTATTTTTTATCTATCAACATGATTTTAAAAACATAGAAGGCAATGAATTGGTAAATATGTCACTGCTGAATATTTTTGAATTTTCTTAAATATTTGAATTTTTTTTAATATTTGTAAATGAAAAATTTCTAACATATTATTCCGTCTAAGGTATGCTCACATGTATCTCCAAACTTGTAATATGGTACATGAAATTGATGATAATACAAAGGAGCATGCATATGTGTCATATTTAAAATGGTATAATTTATGGTACTCTGCATATGTCTCATAGTAATTTATGGTTTTGAATAGGAAATATAAGAATTAAAGGTCCATGGAACCCATTTTTTATTTCTTTGTGGTTTATTCAATGTATATTTAATTTTAACATTATTATTTTCTATTAGTAACTTTGGGGACTATATATGTGTAGATGAGGATTCTTTTGAATCTATTGTGTATCTCTAGTGCAACAGTCTCTCAAGTATGTGACACCTAGGAAAAGATATTTCATATTTATTACCCTTTCATGGATGATTAATCTTGTTATGTTGTATGATTAATTATATAGTAATAAACTTATCTTATTCAAGTGGATGTACATATGGAATTATGGAACTTTTGACTACCATGTTGGTATTAATTTATTTAATAAACCCATGCACTATGGAATGTATTGTGTGGAGTTTATGTATTTAAGGTTATCCCAATAACATATCAAAAACTCATGTGTATGGTATTAGTTAAAATTTAGTAACCATGCATTATGGTCCAACTTGTAAAGGTAAATCAATCTCATTAATAATGTGCTATGATATCCCATAAAATGCTCTTAGCATTTTAGTCTAACTAAAAAAATCATCATGTTTATATCCAAAATTTTTATGTAACATAATGTTACATACATTATCACTATAATCATTATCGATAAGAACACTATTTATAGGATGATGGTTAGAGTATGATTGAATAAAAAAAGAATGAATATATGAGTCATCATCTATGATTTCACTATTATAAAATGAAATAGAAGGTATTTAAACCATATGTGGTATTGTGCATGTATAATTTAAAATAATAACATCTAATGGGTTCCCATAATTTTATGTATAAGTATGTGCATTATATTCCTTTTATACTTTTATATATTACTTACAATGATTTTGATGGATTCTTAAATATCTTCTAGTTTTGATGATCAACAAGTTATGAACTTGAATTCTTTAATGGATATTCAAAGGCAAATTATTGGTTATCAATAAGATCTTGGATATTAAGTTTCTAGGGAAAAAAAATATAAATTAGAAAGCCTAGAGCCTTGATAGTCACAGTATGAAATATCATCATATACTTTAGGGAGAGGTTGACTTACATAAACCTCAATGGGAAGAGGTAGAGATAATTATAGACACCCCATAAACTTCTTAAGTGTAGGAAATAGAGATTCAGGTAATCATGTAAACTATATCTTAAATGAATTTGATAATATGAGCCTATTAGGCTTTAATGATACTACACTAATTGGTTTTTTGTCCTTCATTTAAACCTTTGCATTCATGTTTGAATGAATGAATATTTGAACATATAAATAAAATCATTGTTTATTGGTATGTTTGTTTTAAACATACTTAATTTAGGGGAAATATTATGCTTTGTCTATTTATAGAGTTTAACACAATTTATATTTGGTGGCTCCACATTACTTGGCAAGGTTGTCATATGTAATGTTCTCAAAATAAAGTGCCTATATTGGGAGAAAGTGTAGCAAATCAAAAAGTTAAATTTTATGAATAAAGTCATTAGCATGATTTACAATATTATATGATGATGATGATGATACATGTTATATGCATTACCTTTGTTTTCTTTTATGGTGAATATTAATTTGTATTGATATATAAAAGTCTCGATCAATGATATCCATTAATGGTAAATAGTTGTTATCAAAAGTAATGAGGTTTGAGTTGTTTATTATATTTTTCATAATATACACAAAATAAGCTAATGGTATATCACTTGGTAGTTGGGTTGTTCATAATGATTCATATTATATATCCTTATAAATAATTGATTTTTAAAAATGTCCAAAATTGAGATCCTAGTATGTGTATTTTTTGTTTTCTCAATAATTTTGTATCTATTATATTTGATTACTATTTTAGGATTATGAGGTATTTGTTTCATATGGGTCATATCATTACAAGAAGCATTGTAAAGAGAGGTTTTAATTTTTATCTTTTTTTAAATCACTCCCTCTTATATATTTCTAACTAATTTATCTAATAAAAATAGTATTTTGATTACATAAACATTTTATTGTTATAAGGTGAACAAAGCATGTTTTATAGGGCTCATGTAACCACTAGTATGCAAATACACATGCATAAGGAACAATGAATAATAATTAGATTGTATTCAAATAAACATAAAGATATAATAAGTACATAGATGGAAACATGAAAGGGAAATATAATGATCTAGTCACTAAATTTTGTAAAATTACTTTTTTGAGGATTGAAGCCTTACTTCAATCTTTAGATACTCGTGCCTTTTCTTTTGATCTCGATAAAACTATCATGTATGAAATATTCAATATATTTTTTCGTGACCAAATATATACTTTTAGTTTTTATGTAACCTTTATATTGATGTATTTATTTCACATGAATATGATATCAATGGTTATATATGGATTAAACCTTAGCTCTTTAGCTTAGGTCTTCATACCTTGCTAAAAATAGGTTAGTGGTAACACAATGTTGATCTTACCTTAAGGATCCCTCTATGAATGATAACTAGATAAATATATAATACTCCATAGAAGGACTCAGAAATATTTAATTCTCCATAAGTGTTGGTTTGTATGCGCACAAAGGTGAAATATGATATATACAAAGGCATGAAATGATCTATCATGTAACTTGACAAATAATACTCATGGGATGTTTGTTTAGTGCTTTTGGGATATGATATGACTATTACTATGAATTATATGAAAATATAGAAGATTAGGGAGGTATAACATAGTTTTTTGAATGATTGGTTGAGCTTGAGTAGGTGTTTTCTTGGTATTTTATTGATAAATAATAAGAAGGCTTAGATTTGTATTTATACCACACCTTTTTAAATATCTCATGATAGGGTTAAATAATATAAATGGTCTGACCCATAGGTTTTTGAATATGTTCAAATTAGATGAATTTTGAGAAATGGACACTTGGTAAGAATAAAAAACTTGCATTGACACAAGTTTCCATGTGTGGGACATAAATTTACAATAGGCTATGAACTTGTTGGGAATTTTAAATTAACTATAAATACTATATACAATTTTTTAAATTTTATAAACAATGTAGTAATTTTAGGTCATTATAAATTATTGGGTCACATTATAAGATAAGTAATTAGAGATAGTGAGATGGTGAATGCAAGCCTTTCAGCAATAAGAAGGTCTAAAATTTAATGGTAGGAGCCTTAATACATATTTATTAAATGTAAAAGGATGAGATGTTATATAAATAATATTTTGGTATCTAAACATTCCTTTATTTTGAGTCTTATAATGTAATACCCAAATTTTATTTTCTTAGTGATTGATTTTTGATTTGGAAATAATAGGGAAGTTTTTTTCATTATGTATTAAGGAATAAATATTTGATAGACAATGAAAACGTGAGTACCACATATGGTTTTGATATTCATTTATGTGGATGATTTTTGAGCTATATATGGATTAAATCTAACTAACTTAAACCACTCAAATCTCAAATCACTAAGTAAAGTCTAAATCCATTAGAACTAAGTGTAATTAGATGAATAAGCTATTCAATCATACACTTAAATCCCAAAGCTAAATTATTTAAACAAATATCAAACAAAATGAAAACAAAGATATTAAAATGATTGATTACCTTGACTTAGATTATGGACATTATGATGGCATGATGAGGATGCTTTATGATTGATTCAATGAAGGATTGTATTGGGATGGATTTGCTATGATTTTGATAGATGATCTTCCATGGAGGAATAGAGTGGTTAAATATAGGAGGAAGAAGGATTTTCCAATGAATTAAAAATTCATTGGAAGCTTTTAGATAAGAAGACTCTAGAGAGAAAGGGGGGAATTCTAAGGAATTTAAAATTCCTTAGAATTATATAGAGAGAAAACTCTCTAGAGAAAGAGAAGGGTGTTTGAGAATTCTAGACTCCATTAGGGAATATAATGGTGATTATGGGATGATTAGACTAGGCTAATAAAGTGATGATGTCATGACTAGTGGTTAGGCTTATAGAGAAGCCTAAGAATAGGTGTGATTTTATGAATTTAAAACTCACAAGTGGCCATAAGATATTTTTAGGTGATAAATGAGATGTTAATAATAAATAAAAGGGGAATAAATTTTAGATTGGAAATATGAATGTTAGTATGTGCGCGCGCGTGTGTGTGTGTGTGTGTGTGTGTGTGTGTGTGTGTGTGTGTGTGTGTGTGTGTGTGTGTGTGTGTGTGTGTATATACATATATGTATATGTGTATATATATATATGTATATATATATATATAGATATATACATATATATATACATATATACACACATATATATATACATATATACAGATATATATATATCTATATATATACATATATACATATATATATATATACATATATATATATATACATATACATACATATATGTATATACATATACATATATATATATATACATACACACACATACATACACATATATATATACATATATACATACATACATACATGCATACATACATACATATATATATATATATATATATACATACATACATACAAATATATATATATATATATATATATATATATATATATATAGACACACACACACACACACACACATGTATGTGTGTGTGTGTGTGTGTGTGTGTGTGTGTGTGTGTGTGTGTGTGTGTGTAAAGGGGATTAGATTATTGACTAGGGGAACAATGATGAAAGGGATTAATTAATGAATCATTAAGTAGATTTAGCGACACAATTAGAAAGCCAAAATAGGGAAGAAAATTTAGATTCATATAATTTATATTAGTAGATTTGGGTTATTAATCATGCCACCTAAATTATATTCAAATGGTGACAACCATAATAGTGATTTAGAATCTAAAAATATACATTGTTAAGTGAGGGATAATAATGTCACTCGTAAGTCAATTAAAAAAATTATTTGAGCATAATGTTCTTATACAAGTAAGATGAGTAAAAATATAATGATTTTAATAAGTATAATAAATATATTTAATTGGTTTGATACATACTAAAACATCTGTGTAGGTTACTGATAGAAAAATAGGAGGGTTAGACTCATAATAAATCATAAGGATGAGATATTAATGTCAATAAGAGTCATTCCAAGATGAAAAATACATGTTGGATAAATAAAAGTCAATATTGACATTTACATATGTATAATATTATACTTAAGTGTCTACATCAAGAATTATATATTTACTTTTGTATCATGTAACATATTTTGGTCATATTGTAGACACCAAAAAATTGCACATTTACACTTTTTGATGATTAAATGCCTTGAGATCCCATAAAACTTCTTAAACCTTCCCAAAAAACCCCTTAACACAACTAAATCACTATTCATCTCATCACAAATATCAATAAAAATCACTATTTTAAAGTACTATTCAAATGTACTATTCATTGTGGGACCTACTATTACTATTCATGATGACATGGTATGATGACATGACAAGTGACATGTCATGTGATTTGGAGGTGATATGGAAAGTGACATGGCTTATAAGTGATGTGGCTTGATGTGGTACATCATACCCCACCTAGGACCCTTCCCAAAGTGCTTGATGATCTCATTCAAGCATCATAAGGGTCCCCCTTGAAATGTGGAATATTTACCATTAAGGGGTCATTATTCAGCATGTATTTTTTCTTCCTATATGAAAATATACTTCAGAAAGAGATACATACCTCTTTAAAACTTTGGGAAAGACAAAGGGCAACTATTTTTGACTTTTTAGCCCAAATGGAGGCTCACCAACTCAAATGAGGAACTTTCAAAAACATATGGGAATCACCACCAACCTCACCTTTTAATTTTCATGCCACACATGAAATATGGTGCCACATTTGGTGTACCACCCCTTTAAGTGCTTGTGTAAAAATAAGAAAGGATGGAGAGAAGTCTTTAAGCTTCATTCAAACCCATGTGCATGATTTCCATTCAAACTTAGAGACTCACCAACCCACATGGGAATCCTCACCCACTTAAAATTGAATAAATTATGATCCCACTTGGATAAATTATAATTTCTCCACTATTCCTCTATTTTTGCATTTTTCTTCACACAAAATTGCTATAAGTACCCCCTCTCCTTCACCCAAAGTTAAGTGACAAGTTAGTATTTTGTTATTAGCATATTGCTGAAATTGTTTTTGAGGCTCATCATCTTAGATGTCATCATAATATTAGAGGAAAAAAATATCAAATAAATGAATCTCTACCAAAATTTCTTCAAGCTTCATCAACATTCAACCATAATCAACATCTTCAAGCCACTTCAACAACATTAAGGTAATTTACTTTGTTTTGTAATTTCAGTTATTTATTTATTTCCCTTTGGCCTTCTCTTTTCTTAATCTCCATAATATTAAGCCCTTAAACTTTTTCTCTTCATCCCATTAATTGTATTTAATCCCTTTGGCTATTTCCATTTCATTTTTTCCCTTTATCCCATTCACCTCTTTGCCTCATTTACCTCTTTTCCCTCTTTGTCATCTTTACCTTTATTTTTCCTTTGCCATATTTACTTATTTGCCTCATTTATCTATTCATCCCTTCATATAATTTCAGCCTTGACCATCTACCCAAACTAAAAAAATAGTCCGTTTGACCCTTACCACTTTACCAAATCAAAACCATAACCTTTACCAATTTTCAGCATTAGTATTAATTAAACTATTGCATTCATTTAGTTATCTTTTACAAAGCACTTAAATTTATTGTATTGAATTTAGCTATTTGTTATTTTAGTATCATTTATTTTATATTTTTATGTAAAATCTACTTATTTTATCATTATAATTTAAGTGTTTTGAATAAGGTGGATTGAAAACCTCCTAGAAATATTTCACTTCTAGGATCTAGCTCACGCTAGGCAATCCATCAAATTACTTGGCTAACAAATAAGTTTTTGTGGTAGTGTTTTTTTATTTTCAGGTATTCTTCCCTATATAAATAACAGTTCTCCATAATCATCTGGATTCAATGTGTCCACTTTAACAACTACTCTTCCACACCCTTCATTCCTAGTTTCTTTCTTTTTGAAAAATAAAAATGTAAGAAAAACAAAAAAAATGAGAGAAACATTTTGGCATGCCCTGTGGGACCCTTGAATTTTATTGGGTTCATAGATGTTGTAGGAAATTTATAATTTCATTAGTGAAAGTAATTTATTTGCATTCTAGGAAAATTAAGATTTCTTTCTTACTCAATTAAACACACACACACACACACACACACACACACACACACACACACACACACACACACACACACACACGTTTTTAGTTGCATTTTTAGAAAAGTTAAAGTTGATTTTCCTTGCATTTTTAAATGAAAAAAAAATAAAAATCATCCTAGGATTAGGACTTGCATTTTCATCTTTTATTTACATTACATTTAGATATTTTGCATGCATTGCAATAAATCTAAAATTTTATTTTGGGTTCAAAATAAACACTTTGCATCTATTGAATTGCTTGCTAACCTTAGTTCATATAGTAACTAGGAGGAACAGTAATTTTATCATAGCTTTCAATTGTCTCCACACACTAAGCAAAACCACTGAATAATCAACAAATCAAAATAATCCTTGAGACAAGGATCAACTAGGATTTCATCACCTAGTGGCAACCTTACCCCCTCCCAGCTATCCCACTTGGATTTCCACTAAGGGGAGAACCAACTCATCTCTCTAGTTGAGTATAAACTCTAGACTCGATATATCTTAGATAAGCACCCCTCACCCTTATCACTGTAGGATTTTTAAGTGAGGGGATAGGACCCAATATCAGTCAACATACTAAAGTTCAACATAGATATTTATTTTGAATGCTTAAACATAACCTAAAACCAAACATAGACAACCTTATTTAGGACATGTTCTACAAACCATATTCCTTCTTCACACTTTCTAAGGCATAAGCCAAAAGAGAGATAATTAAAAATATAATATTTAATGTATCTTAGTGTATGATTTTATTTCCTTGAATATTTTCATTTTTTTACTTATTGTTTGAGGTGTGAGCTTCATTTCTCTCCATTCTTCACATAGACTTTACCAAACTACAAATTAAAGAATCAAACCAACCAAGAACCTATTTTCCAATACCTCATCTCCACTATCTTTTTCAATGAAGAGCTTTCCTGTTTTATGTATTGGAGATCTTAACTTTTATATTATCTTGGATAATTTTTTTTTTTCACCTTAAAGTGGTACCTTACATCACAAACCACTTATGCTCCTTTCCTTACCAAAAATAGACCCAACCTTGTCTACTACTAACCCAATCCTATCTATAACCAACCCATACTTGTCTAAAACCAAGATAACATTACCTATAACTCATAAAAATCCAACTTAAACTAAACGACAAAATATTAACCTTCACCTGAACTACCACCTAATTTTATTGAAGTGATAATAGATCAAATAGCTAAATTAGGGTCAAAACACAGCTCATCTATTTTTGGTATCCATGATCAATCAAACCTCACTTATGACCAACCAATGGCTTATAATCATCCATTTAATTATTATCATGCCAAACCAACAACATATCAACATCTATCATCACAATCACCCAAACCTTGTCATAGCTTAGGCCATTTTCCCCAACCATCATATCAACCTCAACCCACCTTGTTAACACAATCAATTTCATCACCATTAACTGATAAACGAACCTACCAATCAATTATCAACCCAACCAACTTGTTAACCTATCAAAAAAATTATCCTCTTCAAGCCAACCAAATATCTTATAAATAGTTTCACACCCTAATGTGATAACTTAGGCATTGGTACACCCTATTCTTACCCTTAGTAAACCTACAACTGAAGAAGCTATAATAAAACCAATCTTAACAAATCAACTTGTTGACAAAGTATAACCTTTAAAAATTTACTTACAAATCATAATTAAGGAAACCAAATAATCTTTTCCACTTCCCCTTCTAGTGAATCAAAGCCAACCAAAATCATCTGACACTTGTCAGGTACACACGATCAATTTTGTTATTGATAAACATATTGCTACTACTTCTTCCACCCCACTCATTAAAGTGGGGGAATAACTTACCATTCCTTTGGATGACCAAACAAAGGAATCAACCACTCCCTTCCTTTCACTTGACACCATTACACCTTCCTCCCCCACCATAGACTCACCTATTCTTCCTCTGGAAATCATTCCTTTATAAGAGGTCACCTTATCCAATCCATATATGGAAGATACATATTCTCTAAATTTTGAACCTTCCACCAAAAACATAGATAGGGAAACCATTCCATCTTGTCCACCTAAGGTTTTAATCTTTTAAATCAATGATCAAATAACCAAACCTATCTATAACCCCTTTCTTAGACTAGTATAAAGATTAGAGTTTTCTTCTCAACCCAATCTCAATAGAGCCAAAATATTGCATTATCTTCACCTCCCATATAAAAATAAACAAGAAACCTTAGCTTCACTTGAATCCACCCTCAAACCTATCACTACCTCAAACCCATCCTCAGATACTCCATACTTCAAAACCATAAGGGAACCATCCAACCCACTTCTATCTAAAATTGTTAAATACCCTTACACCTCTTTGACCAAACCCATCAAGAGTCTAGGAATTCTTCCTATTCCTATCATAACTCACCAATATTTTAAATTGGGCCTAAATCCATTAAGTCCATCAAAGAAAACTTTGAGTAAACCTATTAAAAGGGTGGAATCTCCTAAACCATCTAGACATAGACCCATGCCCCCCCTTCTCTTAAATATTATACTTTTAGATATTATTCTTGGTACAAAACATACCAAAGAATTAAGAACTCATCTCCATTATTGATATTACTCTTGGTAAAACACATACCCAACATCACTCAGCATCACACATCTCAATGGGATTCACCCTTATAGGTAATTTTAGGTACACTTTCTATTTTTACTTTATCCTAGTGTTTTACTTTATTGCATAAATAGAATAAAAGGGGGAAAATGTAGTCAAAAAAATTTCTAAATTGGTATTTTAAGTGTGGCTTATGACATCCCATTCATAGTTCCCTTTAACATGCTCTTGTGACCCTTATAGACACCTTTTCGATCATTTCTAGTCATTTGAATCCTTCCAAATGGCCATTCCACCTCAAATAGGCTATATTTCATAGGATAATTCTGATCCCATATGTCCTATGTTTATTATATATGAGTTTACTATTCAAACTATAGCACTAGACCCTAAGGTGTCTCATTTTTGGTGCTCTTGTCGACTTGCACTTTGAGCCAAAATGGTAATTTTCATCTTATTCATATTCTTCATTATGTCATCCTATCATGAATACATCTAACCCATGACTAATATTTCCCTTTAAAATCACATTCAAAGGTCATTTAAAAATGGATTTGATAAATATTATAAAGTAGGCAAGAATACATGCAAACTACTAAGTTAAAATTCCCTATTCTATGCATACAGTCACCCAACATAGTTGTAAACATATTCAAACTGTCATACCAATCCCTAGACACTTTAAGAACTCTAAATTTGGCATTTTTCATCTACATTACACTATTTTGCAAAGCACATTAGTTGGGATTACTACAAATGGCTTGATCCCTTTTTAGAGTATTGGTATGTAGGTAGTGTACCCACATAAGGGGTGTGGATCTCACATTTAGTGCATCTTACACATACTAATCCCATTTATCAAGCATGATGGAAGGTTAGAGTTTTGAATATTAAATAATCTCTACAGTGAGCTCTATCAACATTCAACACTCAATATTTCATAGACAAATTCATAAATGAACAACACAAAAACCTAGAAAGTTTTAGGTCTCTATGACTAGTTTTGAAAATAATGGAAAGAGTGTACTATAGCAAGGGAACCCAAAGTTTCCTATTTTTGGTGCTCCTATAATTTCATAAAAATAAAGCTAAGTTCTAATTTATGACACTATCTTAGTCCTACAAAACCAATTTTAGACCTTGTCTTAGCCATTTCAACCTACTTCGAGCTAAATAGTTATTTCTCCTTATTTATTGATATTATTAGAAAGGTTAAAAAAGATAAATAAATTATAAAAATTAGGACTATAATTATTTAAGTATTCTTTATTTATTTATTAATCTATACCCTTAACTAAAATAATAATAAAAATCCAATATTCTAAAAAATTTAAATCAGTGGTCTTAGGAGAAACACTCATGAAAGAGGTATAATAAGAGTGGAAAAAGCTAGAGAGGAATCATCAGCCATCTTAGGAGAGTGAAGCAAACCATCACCAAGAGAAGGTGGTGATGGAGGAGGAAGAATGGAGCTAAGCTCAATGAAAGGACAAATGGGATGAGAGGCATGGGTAGGCTCAATGACAATAGGAGTGAGAACAAGATCAACTATAGCAGGAATAAATAGAGGCTCAACTATATTATGAAGCAAAATGGGCTTTTATGAGGGATCTATTGAAGGAGGAGTAGGATATATAGAAGGTACAATAAAGGTATCACTAATCTTAGGAGTAAACCAACTATATTGATCAAGGTACCTAGCAAAATGGTAAGGCTAGGTCATATCATGATCCATGAGCATACTCATATGAGGATTCTTAGAAACTAAAGGTGTTAGCACCATCTCTACACTATAATAAAGAGGAAAAATACTAAAACTAGGAACTATAAAAAAAGGAAGATAGGAAGATATGCAAAAATACTCAAATAAATCAAAATGATAATGGATAATCATGGTATCATGAGCCTATATAAGATTCCCTAATAATGGATCATTTAGAGAATAACCATCATCATAATCTAGAGTATGAAGATTAATGACACAAGTAAGGATGACCTTATCATCCAAGGAATTTTGGTGAATAAAATGTTAAGTCTTAGTTAAGACTATGAGAATATCATTGTAAGGAGGCTTACAAGAACAAGGCTTCAAGGAAGTAGTAAGGTACGAGATGAGGTGAGGTGAGAGATCAACAATTTTAATATTTAGGTTAATCTCATTAGGATCATCATCATATAAATCTAAGAGGTTAGGATGAATCTTCCCAATGAGTTTGGGATGTCTGTTATAACCTTGGGTTTAATTAACAAGAAAATTAAGATGCTGAGACTAACAAAATGGAAATCTAGGCAAAGTTTCAAGAGTAGGAATATTGAAGACACCATGGTCCTAGATTTGTTTGAAATTCCAAGGGTTAATATCACCTTTAATCCTATAAATGGCTCCATTATGAATGAATTTAATGTATTCATAGGTAGAAGAAGCAACTCTCATATGATAAGTCCAAAACCTACAAAACAAGATTTTATAGGAAATAAGAAAGTTAAAGATCATCACCTTCACATGAATGGTGATAGGTGGGATAGTAATGAGAAGACATATATAACATAGAGAATGAATTTTCCTTCTATCATATCCTTGTTAGGTGTTATGTGGAGACTTGAGATTCCATTATGAATATCCACATGTTTTGATGAATTATAGAGAGGAAACATAGGTACTAGAACCCTCATCAATTAATGCATGCTTAACTTGTATATTACATATTTAAACACTAAAAAATAAGGTAAGATAATCTACATAAATCATAATCTCATTGAGAATCATAAAATCTATGGGAAATTTTAAGGAAAGAGAAGTGTCTATAGTTTCATCAATGTTGATAGATATCTCTTCACATTATTATCATATGGTATCCTTGGATCTAGATAAGGCTACCTCTCATCCTTCTAGGGAAGGAAAATGTATATTAATCTTGAACAATAATTATATAAGATGGTTTCTATGATATGGATAAGTCCTCATAATTTCAAGGAACAAAATTTGGGATGGGAGAATAGTGAGTTCCATGATGGTATCCTACTCATTACAACCCATAATAAGGTTGTTAGATATAGGTGCATAATTACTAAGGAGGTCCTCAAAAGGAGGAGATGAAGTGCATTGAAATTTATGTTGGTAAGAAGAATAAGGTTTATAAAAATGTTGTAAATCATGTTTTGATGATCAAGTAGTTGGTGAAAGTTGATTTTGAGAACTGGTAGAAGAAGTGTTAGTATAAATTTGAGTGTCATTAATGTTATAATATGATGCAAGAGTGGTAGAAAAAGAAAATGAAGTGTTATTCGAGTGAGAATTGGAAATTTAATCATCATAAGTAATAATGTCATCTTACCCCAAATCATTTAAATGAGTTGGAGAATAATTCATATATAACATGATATGTGCTAGATGAAAGAGGAGTGTATATATGTTGGGAATCGATCAAAGCAACCACCCTTCACATATTAGTCATGCTAACCACATTATCTTTAGAAGTGGGTTCAATAAGACTTCCTAAATTATTGGTGGAAGTGGTGGATTTGTTTTGATTATCTTGGATATGCTGATGTTTAGGAAAACGATCTTTATAGATATCTAAATTAACATTGTATTGGTTCAAGGCTTGAGTTTTATCATGTGATTTATAAACCTTGAAATCAATTTCATAATCTTATTGATGCTTTTAAATGACAGAATTATGATTAAAATTAAGAACAATAATAAATTCCATATCTAAACTACAAATTTGTCTATAGGTCTCATGAGAATGACCCTAACTAGAGTGAAACCAACAAAACTTGTTAGGATCATACCAAGATTTCATAGGATAGTTAGGGTTAAGATCTTGTAAAAGAGGCCTAGGTAGATGCTTAAGCAATTCAACTGATGATAGAGGTTTGTGAACATTAATTTTTTTTTGGTGAATATAAATGAGTAATAATATGTTTTTGAGAAGGGGGATTTAGTTCCAATGAAGGAGTAGTAAAAACAACTCGAACATTGTGAATTGTATCATAAGAGTCTATAACACCATCATTGGTAACATTGTAATTTTTCTTTTTAAGTAAGATATGAGGACATGTAGAAGGTTAGAGTGGATCAAATTGATGCACAAGGAAATATTATTATTTAAATTGGTCAATATCCTCCTCCAATTTATGTGAAGAGAGAGTGTAGACCCGATATTAAAGTTTAGCAAAAATGGCATTGGTAAAGATATGAAAAAGATTATCATCAGCCACGTTATGTTAACATTTGTTTGATAAAGTTTTCCACCTTTTAACAAAGTCTTGAGAAGTTTCATTTTCAATTTATTTTTAATTTATGAAGTGGGCCAAAGTTTTTTAACAAGATCACTAATTTGGAATTATTAAAGTAAAGCATTCACTAAATCCTCCAAACCAGTAATGGAATGAGTTCTAAGTTGGTTATACCAATCCAAGGCATCACCTATGAGAGTTTTGGATAAAATTTTGGTAGGATAAAAGGTGTTAAATTTAACCCAATCCTTATAAATATTTCCAAATGTTTCAAGATGAAGGGTTGGATGAGTTAATCCATTACAAGAAATTGCAGGGTGATACCTCTTATATCAACGCTAGCAGTTTGAGTAGTGAGAGGTTCATTTTGGCAATTATTAATGATTTTGTTGATCAAATGAGTTTGAGAAATTATATTTCCTTGAGAATATCAAAGAGGAGGAAGGGGAAAATTTTGGTTATGAATGCCCCAGGCCATTGGTTGAGGATGAGATTGAAGATGAAGAAGATGGTTTTGCATTCTCATCATCTGATTTGTGTTATGATAATGAAAGGTATTCATTTGATTCATCAATTTTAATAATATTTAATGTGTTTTATTAGCATTAATAGTAGAATTAGAGGTGGTGTTAGTGTTTTAGGTACCACTATTGGTGTTGGTAGGAGTTTGAGAGAAATTATGTGAATGTGAGGCACTAGTGGTAAAATTTGCTTATGCAGTGAAAGATGGACTAGTGAATGGTCAAGAAAAAGAATCACTAGTAGCATGATTACCTTGGGTAGCAAATGATGCACTAGTGAAATGATTAAGGATAGTGGATCTTATGAGAGGCCCACTATATGTGGAACCTGCCATGTTAGTGGATATAGTAGGCATAGAGGTGGAAGAAGTTAGAGAATAAAAAGGTCATGGTATGAGAAGGCATCATAATCTAATGAAAAGGATGAAATAAAAGAAAGTGGTACCCCCAACTATAGTTGAGAATGTAGGATTAGGTGAATGAGACTCTACAAATTGACCACTAATCATAATATTATAAATGGTAGAGGGATCTTTTCCTTGATGTTGAGGAAATTTAGTGATAAAGAAGATCATTTAAGTGGAATAATCTTATTCAAGTTGGTATTATAATGATAAAAGTGCATTATGATATGAAGAGGTATTAGGAGGGGTCACATAGTTCATTATGTGAGTGTAAATAATAACATTACTAGAATCAGATAAAGGAGCCATACTCTATCTATGGGTGACCCTATGAGTTTTGGTAAAATTCATCATGTCTTTTAATTATAACTTAGTATTGTCATCAAGTAGAAAGTCCATGATGAAGGGAAGGAAAAAAAGATGACAAAGAAAGGAAACAATAAATGAAAAAAATAGTACTAGGTCAACAAGGTTGACCTATCACAAAAATAGGTTCTACAAATAGTACAACAATGATTGGGTTGATCTATTATAGTGAATAGAGGCTAGAAAAAGAAAAGACTTGGTCAAAAAATAGTACAGGGTTGACTGGGTTGATCTAGTATAGTGAATATAGGATATTAAAAGGTACAAGGTCAATTTGGTTAACCAGTATACCATAGAGGGAAATTTAAGAAGCCTACAATGGATTTTTAAATTTAAACAATATAAATTTTGTAATAAATTTGAAAATAAATAGCTAAAACGAAATAAATAGTCAATTTGATTAACACTAGCCAATCTAATTTAAACACAACACAAAACATTGCACCAATGCTAGCTAATGCATGTTTTTGTAATACACAATACAATTGAAAAAAGAGCATGGAATAAACTTGAAAAGTAAATAGATAACTAATTTGTCAACTTAAATGTTTATTAGCTATCAAAAGTTGGTTTTAGGCAAGGAACTAGAATGGCAATCTAAAGATGGTTTTTACCAAGGTGCTTCATTATTTATTATTGTGGTATATAAGGATAAAAAAAAAAATCAAGTCTAGGCTACATAATCTATCTATGCATTTAAAAGACTTCTCTACAGGACAAGATATATATCTATAAAGAAATTATGGAACCCTAAGCTTTATTCCTTAAGTATAATGGTAAGAATGTAGATGCTCATTTGCACTTATTCTTCTTCTCTTCTCTCTTATCAAATGGTTGGAAATGAACTTGTATATATAGGTAGATCTTTCCCTAAATCTTTATGAATATGTTGGTTGTATAAGGTTTACCTAGTTGAATCTATATGTTCTGGAAGATAAATCACTAGGTCTTAAGCTAGTTTGGTCAAAGGGCTAGTGAAACTCCAAGTGAAAAATACCCTAAATAGTACAGGGTCAACCCAATCAACCCTGTATAATAATTAGAGGCTGAAATATATATAGGGTCAACCCAATAAACTTAGTATAATAAATTAGTGAAAGGGGGTTAAGGAAAGAACAAGGAGGATAAATCTTGACAAATAATTGAAATGGGTACAACATATAAGAATAAGCTTATGGTAAATTATATAGGAGATAAGTGCATAGATGGAAAGTGGAAAAAGGGAAAACAATCTTATGAAACACCAATGGTTTACCCACCCCTTTCCTATTACACCCCTTACATCATGTACTCAAAGAGATTGAGACTCGATGGGTTCTTTCAAGATACAAAGTGTTAGTAATTGATAAAATTTTGAAAATAATGTGTATACATATGTTTCCCCCTTAATGTGTCTCAGTCATATTTATAAAGTGTTCTACTCTTTTGTCTATCAATATTATGGATATGATTATTTTATTATTACTTATGTGATTTAGTGTTGTTGATATGTTCTATCATTATTAATTATCTACAATATTTCATTACAAAATAAGCACAATTCCACATTCCCTCTTTGGATTATTGGATACATAGGGATTGAGACATAAAGGGATGACTAAGGTCAGCTTAGCCCATTAAACTTTTATATTTTTATTGAATTTTTTTAATATATCAAATTGAATTATGTGTTTCAAAGAGAAGATAAAACAACTGTTGATTTATATGCAACCAAACTATAGTAATAATATCTCAAATTTATCAACATCCACATGGGTAGTAAAGTAAAATAATTCATTTTTACACACAATAAATCATGAAATTTTTGTAGTCAATACACCAAGGTGAACTACATCATTTTATATATACAACATACTTATCCATTAATATTTTGCTTTTATCTTTGTTCTGTGATTTCTAGATTTTTGCTTTCTCTATCTTTTCATGTGAACAACTTATAAAAATAAATTAAGATAATTGGATATTTAATGGATTTAAACACACTTTATCACCATCTACCTAAATTGGAATTATATGTATTCTTATCTTGATCTTATAAAGTCACTTATTATTATGAATTCAAGTTGTAGAGAGTCAAAATAGTTAACAAAAATTTGTGTGCAAGTTAAGTATATTTATTCTTATTTTTTAAAAATTGAAACTTCCATATTTATCAAAATTTCAAAATAAAAATAGTTAATCAATGTATATATTTTAACATTTAGATATCTTATAGTTTTACACTTTTATAAATACAAATATAATTCATTTGTGTTTTTTTCTTAAAAAACTAGGGCAAAACAACCCTATAAAGCCTTTTTGTTGATTTTACATTATCACCAACCAAATAAAGAATAAAAAATTTAAGTACCATATGTTTTAGATCATTTCCATAAATAGTAAATAATAATAAATTAGTTATACTTTGTTGTTACATTCATGTTTTCATAATTATATATAGATTATATATTATGAATTAGACACAATGTTTCAACTCAAATAGATTACTAAATTTTTTATAAGATAAAACATATATGTGGATTAATTTATATTAAATTTACTACCATAAAATAGATATGAAACATGTGGTCCAACTAAAGGAAGAGTTTGAATTAAAAAAATATTCTTCAAGATAACATGTCAACATTGGCAAAGTCAAAGTTAGAATCTACATGTAATTGGTATCTTCTAACTATTTTTGACACTATCTAGTATGGAGGAACCAATGATCTAGAATATGATATTAGTATTCTTGGTATAATAGATTTGTTATGAAAATACTATGGATATCATGTATCTGAATGATGATAAATTGGGAAGACCAAGCCCATAGATAGATATATGGTTAGGAGAGAATGTGAACAATATTTAAATGTATATGAAAAAAACCATATATACAAAGGATGATAAAAACTAACATTATAAAACTCCTAATAAAAAATGCATGTGTTTGAAATAATTTATATAATAATGAATATATACATATATTATATTTAGGTGTGAGTATACGCATAAATATGCATGTATGTATGTGTTTTTATATGTATGTAAGACATAAATACAGATGCTCATATGTGTGTGTGTGTTGGTGTGTGCACATGCGCACACACACACACACACACACACACACACACACACACACACACACACACACACACACACACACACACACACACACACACACACACACACACACACACACACACACACACACACACACACACACACACACACACACACACACACACACACACACACACACACACCCACACACACACACACACACACACACACACACACACACATGCATGTGCACGCACGCACAGCACGATATGAATGTATGTCTTACATACATATAAACACACATGCATACATGCATATTTGTGTGTATACTCATACCTAAATATATTATATATATATATATATATATATATATATATATATATATATATATATATATATATATATATATATATATATATATATATATATATATAAACACACACACACACACACACTCATTATTTCATAAAGTATTACAGACACATGCATTTGGTATTAGGCGTTTAATACTGTTAGTTTTTATCATCTTTAGTATACATGATTTTTCTAATATACATTTAAATCTTGTTCAAATTCTCTCCTAGCCATATATACACACAAATGCATGTACATGTGAATGTGTGAAATATATGTTTTTATTGAAAATTAGGTTTCAATATCCATGGTTGAATCAAGGATATGGCCAAGTTCAACAATATTAGTTATTGTATGACCAATACACACCTAAAACACAAAAGGTTTTCTCTTGGATGAGACTCTCGATCTTTCCCTTACAATATTTCTTAGATTATATTAATGTTACGTATATAAAAGACCATAGGAATTGGGTTTAATACACTCCATTTTCTTTAATAAAACTTATGCCTCTTTATTAAGGCCTACACATTATAATTATTTTAATAAAAATTTACTTTTTGGTTTATATCTATCATCATCATCATCATCATCATCATCATCATCATCATCATCATCATCATCATCGTCGTCGTCGTCGTCATCATCATTATATATCATTCTTAAGGCTAAGCATGTGTCTTTTAATTTTTTTAGGAATACTAAATCTACATAAATAAATATTACAACACCAATATTCTAATTACATGATACAAAGGAGATTTGAATGAATAAAATTTACATTAATATTCCAATATATTTTTAAAATAACAATATAGTTACAAAGGGGTTGTATTCATAGTACTCACTAAAAACTCACACTTCAACCTCAAATATAATATTATTTTTTCATTTCCTACATTAATTATAATAAATATGCATGGTGTGAGTATTGAGCAATCACTTGGTTTATAACATTTTTTTAATACACTAAGTCACGTAGGAGTACACATAGTTGCACATCAAGGATAGATAGAATGAGTTTTCATAATGATGTAAGAGATATTTAATAAAAGTAAAAAAGGATAATTTTTAATTACTTGGATTTATACTTTATATTCCATTTCATTTCCCTCTTCACCAAATCCTTTTAGAAATCAGTTCATTATTGATTGCATAATAAATTTTACCAAGAGTTTACTATTGTCACTCAATTTTCAGCCTTAGAGAGGTACTTCAATCCTTATAAAAATTGAGTGGAACATGGGATTAATTATAGGAATATGGGTTGCCTATAGTAGAGGTAAACCTCTATATTGAAGGGATAACTCCCTTATTTTATCTACTGAGCTCATCACCTAAAGTACTTTCTCATCTAGATGAAAAGTCAAAAGGAAAACATAAATCAAACCTATCATAATGAGGTGATGCACCAATCTAAACCTAATCACTACCAACCAATTAAAATTATACTTTAAACCAGAGCCTAATCTACACATACACTAATCTAAATCTACCTATTGCATTATTATTTCTCATGAGGTTTATGAAGCAAACTTAAGCTAGTAAGACTAAACACAAGGTCATGTTATGACACTAGCGAAGAGAAAACTCACTAAAATCATGAGAAATCCATTATGACACTTAAAGATACCTAAAATATAATTTCAAAGTTGAGTATGGATGTAAGCAATGACAACATGCTAAGGAAGAGAAACTATCACTTAGAAAAATCAAATAAATCAACATACACATTGAAAAAACTCATGGAGAAGATAAAATAGATCATTATTTATTTATAAAAGGATTAAGATGAGTAGGTATTCTCCATACTTAGGTGGAGGATATAAACATTAGCCAAAAATGGTTCAATATATACTGAAAGCGAGAGAGAAGAGAAGAAGGGTGTAGGAGATATAAGGTAGACAAAAGTAAATGTGAGTTAAAAGTAAGATAAAAGTTAGGAAATTGCCTCATAAGGTCTTATATGACATATGTTACTCATCTTTAGATTCTACATCCCTCCAAGTGGAGTGGGAGTTAAAATGGTTACTTGACACCTTAACTAGATTCTTGAAACTCCCCTTCCTCCTGACATGTTGAAGGACAAGTTGAATTATTGATGGTTAGATCAGTTTATCCTACCTAATTTATCTATTTTTAACACCTCTAAATTGATCCCAATAGGTTCTATTTGATACATCACCTCTTTTCATGCAAGGTGTCTAGAAGACTCTTCATCTCCCTAGGCCTATTTTTCACACAAGTGTCAAAACATGGTTTATTATTCTTTAACTTATAAAAAATTCATTGATGTCTTATTTATACTATAGTGTACATGCAAAAATTCATTTTGAGGCATCAAACTAGCCCCAACAAGTCATTGTCTACCAAAATACCTAATTAGGCCTCATCCATAGTAACCCTAAAATTGTACAAACATCATTATATAAACAAAAATATAGAGGATATTTAGAATCTAATGGAATATTCCATTATACTCTATGAATTTTTAAATCCATGATCAATTTCATGCTTTGAGAATGAGTGGAGACATCTTTTTCTTCTTTTTATCTGTCTTAACTAAGACTCTATTAGACATCCCTATCAAGAGATTTAAAAATGATTATATATCCTCCCACATGTTCCAAACCCAAAATAAACATGTTATTCACTTATAAAACATCCTCCCCATCATTCATTTCAAATTTGGAGTTCTTACTCACTATACCAACATGTAAAATAGAAAAAACAATCATTTTATCCCTAATTCATATAGCCATATATAGTACCATACCATCTATTGGCATGGGATGATAATTAAGGGAGTTATTAAGTTTTCATTCATGGTTTTTAACTCTATATCACTCATCTGGTGGTATAAAATCTCATTTCTCTCTCATTTGGTCTTTATGGCTCTCTTACGTAGCCTAAAAGTGTTTTAGGTTCTTAAGGATGATTCAAATATTTGGACGTATGAATCTATCAAAAAATTCCATATACTTCAAGTATACTAGGTTATTAAATTTTCCATACAATATTAGGGTCCCATGCATCATGTGCATTCCACACCAAGCAAAGCAAACTAACCTCTTGGGTTGAAAATAAGCATTCTAGGGGGTTTGAGTAAGATTACAACCTGTAGGAGCTTCTCTTGAGTTTAGATAGAGTTAAAATGACCTCAAAGATGTCCATGAAATATCCCTTTACCTATTTCAATGTATATCTTACCACCTTCTTCCTAAAACTCTCTGCAACATCTCATTGCTTTAGGCCTAGGATTATTATACTAATTTTTTGGCCATATCCTACCCACCTATATTCTCACATTTCATCTCACTATCAAAGGTTTGTATCTCCATGGAATGTTTGAATATGTCTATCATAATATTCTAAATTATCTCAATGATCTTAACTTATTTACACCTCAATATATTTCTTCTAGATCTAACTATTTAAACAAGTCTGTCAACACAAATAGGTTGTAGGGTTTAAATAGGGTTGACTGTGTTATCTCATTATTACCAAGTTTGAGTTTATTATGGATTGATATCATCATTAAAACACTATTCAAACATTTATTAATTCTCATATCTTTTTTTAGATCTTTACACTTATTTAAACCAAGCAAAGCTCCTATGAGATGAGAAAGCCTATGTTATCACTTAGACTGAGTAGGTAGATTATGAAAAATTACCATTAGGTCTAAAGGTTTGATTGGATAATGTATTTTCCATCAAATCAATCACCTTATATAATTTTACTTTCCCACATGTTCTTTAAGATCGTTTAGACCTCTCCAAATAGGTAAGTAATCTTATGAGTCTTAGGTAGGACTATGTGTGGAGCCTCATTACCTATGACCCCTATTTTGGTCCTTGTCCTCAACTCTTTGCTTAGAACCTTTGATATTATTTCCATTATTCAAACACTTATACAAACATAATTATTTTAGGTTTAGGGATAGTCCTTAGTTCCTTTCATATCCATTAGACATGACTATGTATATGCAACATGATTGTGTGACACTTTATTTAGTCTTCTCATCTATTTAGAACTCTTTGTCCTTGATGAATTGATAACTTTGGGTCTTATTCCATCTTCAAATTCAAACACTCCACTTTATCAAGTTTCAAATTCTCCATTTAGTTACTTAGGTAGACCTTAAAGGTGACTAATTGCTTATGTTATGTGTTTAGAACTATGACTTCCAACATAGGTGCTTTAAGAGCCCTGTTTACAACATTGGAACTCTCCTCAAACTTTTGTCATGTTATTGACTATATAGGCCCTTATTCAAATACTTTAACCTCTATATTTACATCACACATCTCTATCTAGGACAAATTTTTCAACTTGACTAAATGTGGATGTCATTAGGGTAATTGACTGAATGTGTTTAAGGATCACTTCAAGCTTGAGACTTTACATTTCCACTCTCTTGTCTTTTCAAAGGTTATACCCCATTGTTATTTTCATATTAAGATCCATTCAAACCTTGAAATTCTTTACCTTGTCAACATCACCATTTAAGACTAGTTTTAAGCTTGGTTGTAGGTAGTGTTAGTACATACTTGATTATGTATGTTGTTTCATGGCCTTATCCTATCAATTTTTGAGCTTACTAGTGCACTCTCATGTGACTGATGTCATTAAACACTTTTCAATGTCTTTAACTTCAAACTCTTTGGAACATCACTATCAACACAGTCAATGTCCTTGACATGTTGTAGGTGCATAACTTTGAGTTTGAATATGTATTTTTCCTAACCTATCCTTATCCAACTCCACCATAATACCAAATACTTACAATGATAAAACCTTCATCAAGAGAGGTATATGATTCATTGATTTCAATTTTATTAGCCTCTTCAAGGTAACTCAAACTCTGTACTCATTATTCATACCAACATAGTCTTATAATATACATATTAGGCCATCAAATTAGTATTTAAATTTTTAATTTAGATATTTTGAGATATCAATTATTTTATGTCACTATTAAAATTGAAACCTCCCATGTTTCATACCTATATAACCAAATCAACACATTGACAACATGAATTTTTGGGGGTTGTAGACCATATCAAGCTTCTAGGTGACTGTGGGTCTACAACCTTATATTTGAAACCTTAAAGTATGAAAGTATGGATATAAATTAATGGAGATAATCTATCTATAAATAAACATATTTATCATGAATAATATAACTCCTAATTATTTAAATCACATCAAAACCTCTCAAATCAACTTGTTATGTAGACACTAAAAACACTATCCATAAAAGGTAGATTAAAAAGTGATCATTTGGGATTTATAAGAAATATCTAGTTGATAAAATTACATGAATGCATAAGTATTATATTATAAGACCATTAATATTCACTCAAATACATCATACCACTTTTAGAAACTC